>JAQZBX010052816.1:7465-19140 GCA_029593785.1 Cabassous unicinctus | reverse complement strand
TATTCTTCCCTCCCCCTCCCCTTGGAACCTATGGTAACCACTAAGTTTCAGTTTTTGAAGAATATGATCCATAGTTACTTGCAGTAATATTGAAGGCTTGACATATTGGTCTGTTTTCTTTTATTAGGCACTGTCTATGTTCTCCAGGGATTCTTGATTCTTGAATCTCTAAGTGAGAACATAGCAGGACTCCCCAGGATGGGAGTTTAATATTTTCTTGTTTATTGTGTGGGTCTCCATACACTGAGATAACACACTTATGACAAGATGAACACTTACATATTCCACAGAGGCATGCCCCAGGTGCACCCTTTCTCACATATCCCCCCACGCCCGACGTATTTGTAACCCTGCCCTGACATATTTGCCAAAAGAACATTCTGACCATTGTAGTTTTAACCACAGACCTGCAAATCCCCAGAGCTCACCTGCTCCTTCCTCCAACCCTCCTCCCAGTTCCACGGATAGTCCACCCCAACATCCCCACCCTTCTGCCCCTCATGGACCAGTACCACTGAACCCAATCACATCATTGCACCACTCTCACACCCATTCATTGCCCAACCACACCCTTCCACCTTATCATAGATTTTGCCCATATGGGCATCAGCTCACCACCCTCTACTCCCTTTTTTTTCTTTTTTCTATTATTTTTCTCTGTCTCTTATTAACCTATCTTCCATGCTCTGCTCTGTGAGTCTGCTCAATTTGCTTAAGTCATATCACTGGGGTCATGTGATATTTGTCCTTTAGTGACTGGCTTACTTCACTCAACATAAGGTCTTCAACATTCACCCATGTTATCCCATGTGTTCATACTGCATTCCTTCTTACAGGTGAGTAATATTCCATTGTATGTATATACCACAGTTTGCTTATCCAATCATCTGTTAATGAACATTTGGGTTGCTTCCAGGTTTTGGCAATAGTGAATAATGCCGCTATGAACATTGGTGTGCATACATCTGTTCGTGTCCCTGCTTTTGATTCTTCTGGGTATGTATTCCAGAGGTTATGCTTATGCATGTCTCAGCAGGATCTCTTTGACTGCCACAGTAAACAGCACCTCAAACAGCTTGGTTCCTGAGGATTCTAGAGACATCTAGGCACTATAAACAGGGCAAACAAGCTCAGGAATTAGGCACCCAGTCAGTGGGCCTTACTTTGGAATTTATGCTGCCCGGTATAAGAGAGTTAGACTCATTTATAGTTTCCCTACACATGGCTCTTCTGCCCCTTTTATTTGAACCTATAATTAGCACTATACTTGTTAAATATTATGTCTCAGAGACTTAAATCTTTGGTCTGTCCATGTGCCAGTTGAGCCCTGAATCTCAGCAGAGTTGCAACACCTACTCTCCAGTTTACTGGACTCACCCAGGACAACTAACAAGGAGACGATGATGGACAACACCCATCCCAAGGAACAGTGTGTGTCTGCAACTGCAAGCAAGATAATTCTATCCATCTGCCTCATGGGATCTCAGCTCCCTCTTAATGAGAAACAGTGGGCATCACCATCCCCAAATCCTCAAAACTGGGGAGTGAACAATGGACTAAAATAGACTTATTATTATTCTATTATAGACTTATTATTATACTAACAATGGAAGAACTTTTATCATTGATATAAAGGCAGTGGCCACCAGAGGTTCTAAGGTGAGGGAGAGGGAAGAATAAGTGTAACATGGGGGATTTTCCAGACATTGGAATTGTCCTGCATGCCACTGCAATGACGGATACAGGCCACTATACATTTTGTCATAACCTATAAAATTGTGTGGGGCAGAGTGTAAACTATAGTCCACGGTTAGTAGCAATCTTTCAGTATGTGTTTATCAATTATAACAAATGTACCACACTAATGAAGGATGTTGTTAATGTGGGAAAGTGTGGGAGGCAGAGGGGGTGGGGCATATGGGAGTCCCCTATATTTTTATGTAACATTTATATAATCTAAACCTTCTTTTAAAATAAAAAAAAAATTTTTTTTAATATGGAGGCAATAGAAAAGATTTCTTCTAGCAAGGGAAAATAAGTAGCAATATTAAAAAATATTTTAATCTTAAAGTTTTTACCTCATGACTTCAAATGACTGGTCAGATTCCATGTTATGTGTAGTGAACAGCAAAAAATCTGCTGGCCCCAAGTCCAAAGAACTGTATGTATTTCAGCAAAAATGCTAAAATAGGGCATGCACCACAGGCAGATGAAACCCTGCAGTTTTACCTATCTTACAGATTTTCAATCACTGACAAAGCGAAATTGAACTTGATGCATTATAAAAGTCTGTAAAAAGTTAACTTAACCAAATTCAAATATAGTTGCCTGCCTTTAGTATCTCAAAACTATGCCCAGAAGGCGAACAACAGACAATTTCTCCTCAAATATATAAGTGGATTTATGAAGTTTCCTATAGTCCTGTAACACACAAAGCTATGTGCTAGGTGTCGAAACTGAGCAATTTGGAAAGAAAGAATTATTCATGTCATTCACAGCATGATTTTCTAACCTTAAATATAATTTTGTAAATTTCATTATTTTCTTTAAATGAGTGCTTAAATATTTATTTGCTGATGATTAACAATTTTAGTGAAGCATTAAACAAGTTCATGGGCAAGAATCAAGCTGAGGTCCCAAAACTGCCTACAGGGGCCTCTGAAGCTGGGACTGTAATACAAAAGGGGGAACCAGAGAGTGGGCACTCTATCTAAGGCATTTAAAACCAATTCAAAAATAAAAACAGCGTCAGGTACACAACACTTTTCTGTGGGCTGGCTAATAGGCCTCAAGTTTGTTAACTGCCAATTGAAAGCTTGGAACCAGATCTGTTTTTCTGTTTGTTTGTTTGCTATTATATAGATACCAGTATACTAAATGGCAAGTTAAGGAAAGGTCAGTTTTGCCTTTAGATCTTGTTCAAGTATGCTTCCTGCCAGTCTACATAATAGACTATATAATAGTCTATATAATAGATTCGTTATAGATTATGATGAGTGCAAAGGAGTTTACATTAGGGCTATGTCATTCACCTGGAGATATCCTGTCACCAATCTACATGTTCTGATTGGTAATTAACTCTAATATAAAAAAATTGTAAGATTTTAAAATGAAATGTCTTTTTTTCTTACAAGATTGCAAAACAGTTCGCTTAGCTACGTAACAGTGAAAAACCACAATTGAAATGGCATTTACCTGCTTAAGAAATCGGTCAGAAGCATGGCTGTGCTTGGCTAACACACTTGGCAGAGCAGGATTAGCATATTCAAACTGAGGATTGTAGGTATAGTCAGACTTGAAGAATCTCAGTTTTTCTTTCTCCAAATTGGTGGGCTTTATAGCAGTCAATATACAAAATTTCTTTCCAGAAAGTTCATCTCCTTTTTCAAAACCTCTAGACAGTTGAGGCTGCTGCTTTGGCTTCAGCAGGGTGGAGAAATGACGTCGCTTGACCTTGCTTTTGGGTTTAGGTGGCAGTATTATGCCATTCCCTGTAACAGAGATATCATGTGTAAACTTTACAGGACTTGACATTGAACTAGTGACAAAAACAGCAGGCTGCCTTTCAAGGCAGTACCAACTACCACTGTTCATCACAGGCACTGGGCCTTTCATCTTGCGAAGATCTTTACTACGACAAGAGCTAGGAGATTTGACAGGTTTTCTAGATCTTTTGTAGTAGGTGGAGGAAGATTGTTTTTGTGAATGATGCTTTTTCTCCTCTTTGCTCTGTAGTAGGACATTGTAACTACTGGTTCCAGTTGTGAAAATGTCCTTTAGTATTCCAGGGGATAAATGTGGAATGCCACTTTTGTAGCCAATGACCAGTGAATCTTCTGCATTTAGAACGGACTTCTTAGCAAGTTCTTGCTCAGGCCAATGAAGCTTTTCTGCGTTAATAAAACAAAATCAAAATGAAAGAAATAAAGATACCAGATGAAGCAAATTGTTTATTATATGAAGAGCATTCTGAAGGTTCTGTAAACTTTATAATTTTGTAACAATCTTCAGAAAAGACATTTTAAATATGAAAGGATATATTACTAGACTTTGATCATACCAGACACTGTCACTTCTCTTATATATGAGTGTATATACTAAATTTTCTAGAAAAATCCTCAACTTCAAACCATTTAGATAACCAAAAGTCTAATAAATACATGAGATAATACAGAAATGTATTCATATATACACAAATGATTTGAATGGTCAAATCTAAAGAAAGTAAATTTCATAAAAAGGATCTTTTAGAAAGTATTGTTATTATCAAGGGAAAAATCCAAGGCACTTTCACAGCCAATACAGTCTTGAAATTTGGCACTTTCTATAAATATAGTCATAAGTAAAAGGACAATAGTGCCTTATCTATTTGAAATGATATAAATAAATATGTGTATACTCAAGCCTGTTTCAGTAACGACACTCAGTATTATTAGCTGACTAGCCTTCTTGATAATTATAGGCAATAAGCTAAGATTAAAGAAAAAAAAATTTTTTTTTGGCAAGTTGAATAATAAATTTTCATTGCTACTAAATAGATACCAGTATACCAAATGGCAAGTTAAGGAAAGGTCAGTTTTGCCTTTAGAGCTTGTTCAAGTACTATAAACAGGTAAAATGCACTGCTTTAAAAATTGTGCTGCATTGCATTCATTCATTCAACAAATATATGGGATACTATTAATTAGGCCCATGGCTCTGAGAAGCACCTGTACCAGTTTCTAATCTGATTCTGAAGGCAAGGCATTCCTCTTAAATAATACAAGTAGTATATGATCAGATGTGAAAAACAAAATGATCTAGAATTCAAAGGAGGAAGACAGCAATGTGAAGATAAACAGATGAGATTTCAGATACAGGTTTAAGACTGTTCTAAACTGACAGTGTTTGAATTTGTCTTAAATCCTGCTCATCTGAACAAGACCCCAGCCCACATCATCTATGAATCTGACTTCTGCCCTAGGCAGCCTTGAAACCCTTTCTAAATCCTTTCTGCAATTGTGACAAATTATGATTCTCCCAATTAGTTCTCTTTACTAAGGCTCATGGAACCTTATGCCTCTGGCCCTCAACCTCCAGCTACTACTGTGGAGACAGTTTCAATACTAGATAACCTGGACGGCTGCCTGCTTGCCAAGAAAGAGACATTTTATTTCAATTCTTTGAAAACTGTTTATGCACATACATCTGTCATTCATTTAAAATTAGACACTCAGGGATCCTTTCTATAATAAGCAGTAATAATTAATAATAATAGTAATAGCAGTCACTAATTGTTGACACATTTATGTGAGTTTAGGATCTCACTGAAAACTGTATGTCTTAATTCACTTAAGCCTCAGAGATGTTAACTCAGGGTTATATGACAAGAAAGTAATGAGCAGCAAACTGATTTGAAAGCAGGTGTGTCTGATTGTATACAGAGTCCATGCTCATTCCCTAAATATGGTTATTCATTCATATGTATGATTTATTCAATAAACAGTCAGTATTAAGTCTGCCACCTGCATAGCAGTATACCTTTTCTTCTTCTGTATAGGACATGACACTCCAGTAATACATGGTAATATGAAGAACTAAAATACCAAGATAGGCACCAGAACCACATTTTATTCATTTCCATCTTCCCAATATCTACCATGTTATCTGGAAGGCATCCGGTAAATGTTCACTGAATGAATAAATGAATGAATAAATGACTAAGCATGCCATCCTAAACATTCTGGATAAATAAATATTTGTAGTTCTGGGACCATCATTTCTAGGAGCAGCTCACTAAAGAAATGCACTATAACAGGGAAGATCCTGAACCAGTGTTTCTCAACTAGGGGTGATTTTGGTCCCCAGAGGACATTTGGTAATGCCTGGAGAAATTTTTGGTTGTCACGACTTGGGGGAAAGAGTATGCTACTGGCATCAAGTACGTAGAGGCCAGAAATGATGCTAAACAGCCTTCAATGTATAGGACAGCCTCCACAACAAAGAAATATCTGTCCCCAAATGTCAATAGTGCCAGGTTGAGAAACCGTACCCTAAATGTTAGTTTTTAAAGCCCAGAAGACATAGGGGATTAGGGTAAAGGAAGGTAAAAAATGATAATTCAAATATGTAAAGTACTTTAAGTCCTTTTATTTTCTAGACCAGCATGTGAAATATTTTGGTGAGTACATAGAACATTAAAGATAACCTAAAAGTATAAAAAGAAAATGTCTACTATACTAAGTTTAGAGTTAGGAGCTAGATTGCTCAGAGTCATGATGAAAGCAGATTGCACAAAGAAGTCATTCTATACATGTTAAAGACTCAATCATGCAAAAATAAATAGGGTGACTAAAACTTTTATCACCGACTGGTGGGTCCCACTTCCCCACTTAATTGTTGTCAGACTTAAATGTTGTCAACTGATAGTCAAAACTGGACAGGCTGACAAACACGGGCTAAGGAACACCAGGACAGAGGATGTAGCCAAAATGCTCGAAAACAATGTCAGTTTCCCTAAAAGGACATCACATGCTTCGAAGAGGAGAGGTGGTAATGAAAGGAAGACTGAAATAGACACTAAAAGGGAAAGAGCAAGAGAACTGAGATAAGAAAAAGGGTATCATAAGGCTAGAGGAGTCCGGTAAGGACTAGGTGCAGCCAGGAAGGTAAAGGGAGGTAACCAGGTTCTTTTCTCCTTTGATCTTCATAAGAAAAAGGGAAAAAGCACTGAATTACAATCAGTGAATAAAACTACTCTGAAGAATTCCTATTTTGATGGTTCATTACATGTATGTTGTACTCATTTTTAAAAAAATAATAATCAATGTAAAAATGCTTTCTTTGGTTTCTAAGACTCACTGGCTCTATGACTATAGAGCTGAGCTCAGAGAGTTCTTTTGTTTTGTCATAAAGTAACAATGACCTCCAAATTCATAAGATCTCAAACAACCTACACACTTCAGGATAATTAAAAAAAAGAAAGTCTTAAACCTTCTGCCAAAACACTCAAGAAGAGTGTGCATGTGCATGACAGAGCCCCTTTCCCCCCAGGAGCTGCATCATTTCAGCTCACTTACTAATTATCTACTGGGGAGTCCTTTTTAAGCTCCACCTGCTGCTGAGTAAAGTTATGGGAGTGTCAATGGGGAATTATTTAATAAACACCTATCCTGCCAAATGCTGGGCACTGTGTGAAGTTCATAAAACTGGGGCATGAGGTCCTTCACACAAGGTATACAGGATGGATATAAATTTCTCAGTCATGGGAAGCAGGTGTGGCTCAGTGGATAGAGCCCCCGTTTACCATATGGGAGGCCCAGGTTCGCGTCCCGAGGCCTCCTTGTGAGGGCACGCCGGCCTGAGCGGTGCGGTGGGCTGATGCAGCAACCTCATGGCAGGAAGCGGGTGTGGCGCAATGGATAGAGCACCCGTTTACCATATGAGAGGCCCGGGGTTCGCTTCCCGGCGCCTCCTTGTGAGGGCAGGCCGGCTCGCGCGGCGCGGCGCCGTGGGCTGATGCGGCAAGACCTCACAGCAAGGGGGAGATAAGCAGACACAGAGAAGACACGCAGCGAATGGACACAGCAGCACAAGCAGTAAGGGTGGGGATAAATAAAATAAATAAATCTTAAATAAATAAATAAATAAATAAATTTCTCAGTCACACTAATCTTATCTCAGTTGTATTAACAAATATTAGAGAACCTAAAAATACATTTTTTGTAATTTTAAATACTATTGTTTACCTTATGAAAAAATAACTTTTGAACATGCATAACATTAAAAGGCTAATAAGTTGTCTATACAACTTACTAATGAACAACCTATTCCTCTATCTCCTGTTTCCTGAAAAAGTAAAACTTTTTAAAAGTATAAGCACATTTCTTTAAGGGAAGTACAACTCATTTCCACCCCCTGAAAAGCAGTAAGGTAATTTAAAATCATACTTTCTCATATTAAAGATAGTCACTATGCAATATAGCATTTTAGCCATCAGCAATCTGTTTCACTCAAACCTTGGAGTGAACAAACAACAATTTAACATGATCAAAGAAATAATTACCCTCAACCTGATTACCCACTTTGAGGGGGAAAAAAGGGAACTAATATTTCTATATTAAAATTGACATTCAGTATATTCACAAATAGGTGAATAAACTGAAATTACCAACATGACGATAGTTTATGATAGCTTAATACATATCTAGAACAGGAGAAAAGGATACCAGGATTCTTGGCTCCCATTCCCACTGTTCTCCATGACTTCTCTGTAATATGAGCCTAATCACTAAATCCATCAGTCCCTTGCATTCCTCGTCTAAAAAAGAGGGAGGAAAACACTGCTCACTAAACTTTTTAACAGGTGAGGTGTTTCACAGTGATTATGAGGCTCCTGGCTGAAAGGAAGATTAGACCACTAGAAATAAAGCCTGATGGAAAATAGCGCTCAGCCAATTTTGACCTACAAAACGGCAATTTCATATGGGTTCACTACTACTTATGACTTATGAAACCTGATAACCTGGGATAATTTTATACCACAAAATTAAATAAATAAATAAATAAGCTGCTTGATTACAAACAGAAGTAAAAGTAAAACAAAACAAAATAATCCTTGAACAAGACAAACACATATTTTATCAAGTATTTTATTCTTAAAACTGAAATGATATTCACCCACAGTAGAATGGATGAATAAATTGTGGTATAGAATACAACCCAGAAATGAAAAAGAACAAACTTAGATTACAAGTCATCAATATGGTGAGCAAACGAAGCCAGATCAAGAGTACTGAATAGTTCCATTTATATGCAGTTCAAAACAGGCAAAATCAATCTATTGTATTAGAAGTCCTCCTTTGGAGGAGGGGTTATTATCTGGGAAGGGTTAGCAAGGAGCCTGTTGGGCACTGGAAATGTTCTATATCTTGTCTGGGCAATGGCTACATATGGAGAAATTCAGCAGACTGCACATTTAAGACTTGTGAACTTTACTGTATATTGTTACACCTTAATTTTTAAAATGGTTCACAAAATTCTGTATCTTTAATAATATATTTAATACCCTAATCCTTTGCATTATAATGGATACTTTATGCAGTATCTTTAAATTCAACAGCCCCAATGTAGTTTATCAACTGTAAATGAGAAAAAGAGATGAAAGGTCACTGCTAATGTCATGCAGGAATTGAGGAACTCTACTTCAGGATTCTTAAAATTTCACAGTTCTAGTTAGGAGCACACTTTAGTATTACTCTATTGGTAATGATGATTCTTTCATGTGACTCCTTTTTTTGTTCTTTGGTCAGAAACTGGTTCAATTTATATACTTATTTTTGTACAGTTAAAATAGGCAGGGTGTTCCAGAATACCAGGAAATCTTGGCAAAAGAAACAGCATTAAACAGCATCTAAAATGACATACTAGCATATACTCTTTCCCATGACTTTCCAGTTAAGACAAAGACAAAACTCCTAATCATGGGCATCTGGGGTCGAGCATGGTCAGATTTCTCTTTGCCTCTCCAGCCTCATCTTGCACAATGCTCCCCACCCCAGTCTCTCCATGCTGTCTTCTTTTCCTTTTGTCAATCTGCCATATTCACCATTCTCTCTCCAGACCCACCACCTCTTCACATGCTCTTCTCTTTATGTTTGGAGAACCCTTCCATCCTCCTTTGTTGGATTAATTCCTATTCATCCTTCAGTTCAAATGTCACTTCTTCAGGAAGCCTTCTCTGATTTCCCCATTTTAGACTCTCATAACACTTTATACCTCTCCTTCAAAGCACTTGTCATGGTTGCAGTTTTACATTTGTTTGTATGTTAAGTCTATTGATGATGGTCTCCCCACCACTAAAATGATAAGCTCCATTACAAGAGACATCTGTGTTCGTTTTTGTTCACTTACTGCCCTGCATATGAAAGAGTAGCCAGAGAGGTGGCTAAGGGAAGATACTATTTGAGAGGAGAAAGAGGAGAGGGTTTGGTTGGATGCCTGAAGGCTGAGGGAAAAAATCGTCTCAGGGAGGCTTAAAAAAATGCAACAATTAGTGATGTTGAAGACAAGTTTAATGGCAGGTGCCTGCTCCTGTAGGACAAACAATAGCTATGAGTCTAGGTATTTCATCTTTTATGGTCAAACACTGGCCTTATAAAGATATTTGTTGCCAGTATTTCAAACATTCACCTTTGTTACAGAGGAGCTTCATTTCCAGATGACTCATTAATTACTTCTTATATTGCATACAAAATGAGTCCAGTGAGAAATCATAAATTAACAAAATGTTGTATTATTTATGCCTTTCACAGCATTTTGTACTCAGTGAATGAGCTGGATATCTTCTTTTCAATTTTGAAAACAACAATTTCATATTTAAGTAAAAATCTGGTTTTCACAAGCAAAATTTCTTTACAGACTTGTCTCTGATAAACTTAAATACTAACACCTTGAGTAAACTATCAGATTATGTAACATGGATATTAAATGAGATGTTGATGTAGAATTTCCTAGCTTCAATAAGCCAGGAAAATGTTCATTGTTGTAACAGTGTACTGATTTTCTCTACCACTACATATTCCAGGTTGAGAACATGGGCTTTGGAATGTGGTGCTTCTAAGATTTGAACTTTGGCTCTGTTTATTAGTAGCTGTGTGATCTTGACCAAGTTACTTAACTTCTTTATGTTTTAGTTTCCTTATCTGTAAAATGGGATAATTATACTACATACCGTATTGTTGTGAAGATTAAGAGTTAATATATTTTTAAAAAGAGTGAATATATTAAAGTGCTGAGAACAGTGCTGGCCTAGGCTAAGCAGCCTGTGTCAACTATTATTCAGCTTCTGTAGAAACACTCCACAGAATAATGCAAATAGGAAAATATTTAGAATCATTGAATTTGGATTTTCAAAGTAAAGTTAATATTAACATAAAGTAATTAATTCTACATTTTAGAACCAACATTTTAGTGGTTTTACTATAGTAAACTATCTTCTTTAAAAGATTATGAAGGTGGTCTCTGAGGGGGAAATGAAGCAGGCTAGTAAGATAGGGAATCAATAGATGGATCTGGAACCTGGCAAGAAGTCCACGTGGACACTGATAACCCAGATGGCTGCTGGAAGACCCTCATGAGATTTCTGCCATCTGGAGTGAGATTCCCAGGAGAAGCCCCGGAAATTCTCCAGGGACATTATCATTGGGCCAACCCAGGGGATTTATGGGTGGGGTAATCAATCAAAACAGCAAACAGCTGGAACTCCTCCCATGCCATTAGCAAAGGGGTGGAATAATTAATGGTTTAAAAATCCGGCGCAAAGGTCAAATAACTCTCTCCCAAGCCCCTCTTGGCTTCTGTGCCTTGCTCTCGCGGTGTACCCCCTGCATGAAACAACATGCAAGTAAAACCTGGGAATTTATAATCTATAATGGGAAATTGTAGTTTATAAATCAGCCCTCTTCATCACTCTTCAGCCCCTTACTCTCTACCAGGGATGTGTGATCTGTTATTTTCTTCCACTTCTCTTCCCTCTCTACCTTAATAAATTACTGGCCTAATTGAAAAAAAAAAAAAGATTATGAAGGTGGGGAGCAGATGTAGCTCAGTGATTGAACGCCTGCTTCCCATTTACAAGGTCCTGGGTTCAATCCCTGGTACCTCCTTAAAAAAAAAAAGGGGGGGGGAGTAGATGT
>JAQZBX010052815.1:8576-19138 GCA_029593785.1 Cabassous unicinctus | reverse complement strand
ACCCGGGGCCTCTCATATGGTAAACGGGTGCGCTATCCATTGCGCCACAGCCGCTTCCTGCCGTGAGGTTGCTGCATCAGCCCACCGCACCGCTCAGGCCGGCGTGCCCTCACAAGGAGGCCTCGGGGCGCGAACCCGGGCCTCCCATATGGTAAACGGGGGCTCTATCCACTGAGCCACACCCGCTTCCCTGGAATGAGAAATTAAGGTTTAAAATTTACAGGGTTACGAATTGGAATGATGCAAATGCTTTGGCAATGGATAGTGGTGATGGTAGCACATTATGAACAGTTAACAACACTAAAATATATATCTGAATATGATAAAAAAGGGGAAATGTTAAAATGTATATATAGTAGCAGAATAAAAATACGTCTATGGGACTACACTACACAAACAGTGAACCTAATTTAAACCATGGACTTTAATTCATTGTACAATTATAAAAATGTGCTATCATAAATTGTGAGAAATGTTCCACACCAATGCAAGGTGGTGGTCTTGGGGTGGTATGTGTGAATCCTGTATTTTATGCATGATTGTTTTATAAACCTATAACTACTCTAAATTTTTAAAAATGTATAATTTGTTAAAGTTTAGTAGCACATGTAGCAAATAAACTACATGACAGTGTAAATGTAGTTAACAGATTGTGCATTGGACATATCTATTAATATAATTGCAATATTTCCTAGCTTACCATTTCTTAGTGATGAATGGATTAACAGGTTCCTTCACTTTTAGATAAGGGTGAGGGTCAAAGAGGTTTGTTGTTTAAAAAGTGAAGGGTTTCTTTACAAGAATATTTGAGATTATTTTAATTTTCAAAGAAAGAAAGATTATATTTCTGTTGAATATTATTTATGCCTCAATTATTGCTTTCACCATATTTTTTAGTTTATATAAAGCATATAATAACAGTAATATAAATAATATATCTTGTTAAATCCGAGGTTAGTTATATGAAATTAATAACTGTCTTCTTAGTAATAAATTATATAATGTTTTTTACTTTTCAGCACCTGCTTATATTCTTACATTAGAAATATTTTTAAATAGTAGTTTGAGAAAATATGTACTTAAAATTAAAATATATATTCAGAGTTTCACATAGGTCATTCCTGTTATATATGATGAATCAAATTTTTTAAAAAATTACATTACAAAATTTATGTGCACTGTACAATATCATAATAGAAAATGTTTGAATGAGTAGACTAACCAATAGTTAGGGATACAGGAAAAATGAAAAGGGTTATTACAAAGTATTCCAAATAGGATTAATTTCTGTTACACTAAATTTCCTTTGATGTTATTAAATTGAATTTTTGTTATATAAGAAATAGAAAAATATTCTTAATGATTAATGTTTTAAATCCAGGTAATTCTATTTAACATGTCATTATCCTGATTAGAAATAATGACATTCATTTTTAAAAGTCTAAGTTTGCATCCCATTTCCACAACTTAGTGTTAATGAGGTGAATTGCCTCAGTGTTAAAAATGGGTAAATGAGCTTTACAGGTTGATTTGAGGTTGATATGAGGTATTGCATGAGAAGACCTTAAGACAGGGCCCAGTAAATATCAAATGATATTATTTCTAAAACCTTTGGTAAACTAATAAAAATATTGTGTGAATAAAAACACAAAAATTGATAAAAAGAGTTAATCTTACTCACTATGGACTATGGTTAATCCAAATATATTTTGTATTTGTTATTATTTTTCTTATTTTCTTTTAAAATATTTTAAAATTTAAACATGATTTTACCCATCTGTCCTCTACTGCTACACACACACACACACACACACACTCAGGATTAAATATATAAGCAAGTACTGGACAATATAGCTATAGATCCTAATAATTACTTTTAAGTAAATCCATAGATGCCATGTATTGCTTGACTTCCACCAAAAATATGATTTATATATGATTATTTGTCCTATTGATCTTCTTTCTTCATATTTTTCTTCTTTTGCCCCCCTCTTCCTTTCATTTTTGTGTAATCCCTCATTCCTTTCTTAGTATGGGAAAGTATGGAATTCCGAGGCTTGGAGAAATTTATAATATGATTTTCTAATATAGAGAGTAATTACATAATTGTTATTTATCTAAGATATTTTAGAAAGAAAATAACTTTGTAATCTATCCTTTCTCACAAAAAGCAAGGCTTCGGTAATTCATTCCCATACATAGGGGAACTGGACAGATTTTCATTTTGTGGAATTGTGGAGCAGTGCTCAAGAGGGAAAAAAAAAGGAAGATAGAAACAGAAAATTAATGCCTGATCTATGGGTAAGACAAAGAAATATTAAAAGAGCAATAAAAAACATGTATGGTATTGCAGTAGCAGCAGCTGTGGGAGCATAAGTAGTGCTAAATTATACATGCATTTGCTCAAAGAATAATTATGTTGTTCATCAATAATAAGTAATTAACTGAAAAAATTATCACGTTACATGTGAGCACATTTGTAAAAAAATGAAAGCACATATGTCACTATAAAGATATTTAATTACCATTTACCACTGTTATTTTTATCAGATCAGATGCAGTTTTCCAGCTCCTTGCTATGTGAAGAGTATGCAGTTTCTTATTTGACAATTTGTCACAAAGAAAATTAATTTACTTCAACAATTTTGGAAACTAAGAATAGTTGCCCATTACTTTTCCTTTTCATATTGTTCAAAGTCCAAGTGAAAATCAGGCTCCAAATCATCCTGTTTTAAGCCAGCTGACACACTCTCCAATTATTCAATATGCTAGCCATGAGCTGACAGTTAAAAGACAAGAAATAGATGAAACCAATCATAAGCATTGGTTTCCCTTATCCTTCCATGCCTATGAATGAACTTCACAGACAGATCTGGAGAATAAATTTTGCATTCATTATTTAATTATCTTTAGATCACATGATAGACATCTTATTTTTTTCATGTTTCCTGCCAAGTTATTTTCTTCTCCAATACTTTTCAAAGGTTTTGGTTTTTGATGGAAATAAATATTCTGCCACAGATATTAAGACTTAAAACCCAACTCTCCCTTAAGAATAGTACACCTGAATCAGAGACACTTTTTTCCCCACCTGAGAATGTTTTAAAATCATTTCATATTCAAAAGTTATTCATAGAAAATATTATATAATCTTCCAAAAATATATTATTTAGATAGTCACTGATATATTGTTAATAGGTGAGAAGGTGCTATCTACTGTAAAACAAAAATGAGAGCTTAAGAATACAGAAAATACAAATTATGCATTAGGAATAATAAAGCAAAAATTGGAGAGAAATACTTTAGAGGAAAGAGAAGGAAACTAAAAGAATGTTATTATGAATGTTAATTTGATAAAGAATGTTCTTCTCACACAATACCATTACCTTGTAATGTTGTTTCTATTATTCTTTGAAATTCTAAAAGTTATTTAGAATCACAGAATGCTAGACCTGAAAGGAAACATATAATTTACTCTACATTTTTCATAAGAAAATGTTCAATCTGGAAGAAAATTTTCCAATATTATTGGTTAGGTAGTGGCAGAGAACGTATGGGGTTGACCAAAAGCGGACCAAAGTTCATTAAAGTCTTAAGATGAGGAAGTTAATGGTTAGTCTATGGCACTATGCTTCTGGTTAACTAATTTGCATAACTCAGTTTTTGTGGTCTTAATATTCTAAACACAGTAACCCAGCAACAAACCACAATGAACATGTAATCTTTCCACTGGAGCTGGTTTCAGTGCCAATGGCAAAAGTGATAACAATTTGTGTATTACTTAATTTGGGCTAAATTTGAATCTGCTCAGTGTCCCAAAGCTATCATGCCAGTCTAAGTCTTCATACTTCCATGAGATTTCATTAACCATTGAAATGTCCACCAGACTGTTTCAAATGTAAAAATAAATTAAGTACTAATGTGTAATAATGATAATTCATTTTCCACAACCAAACATAACATATCAAATTAGCAGACTCCTGGGATGGAGTTCATTCTACAGTCAACTAAATTTATATCAAACATCTTCATCATTTGATAGTCCCTCAAAAATTTTATATTTAATGAGAAAAAAATAAGCCTTTAGGTAAAAGTATAAGTAAAAATATAATTAAATATATTGCTAAAGAAATAAAAAATAATGTTATTCAATTTTATTCTGGCAGACTTCTCAATTCCAAGGGTTTTATGTACATTTATGAACCTGTATGTATTTGGCATATGTAGTACTATGGATAATGTTAATATCTCTCTCTTGCAGACATACAATCCACTCAGTGACACACACATGCAGAGTATACACATTATTTGAAAGATTGCTTGCAAAATATGCAAGAACTATATTTTTTCAAGCTTTGATTGCCATGGGTAAATATAATCTGTGGAATTTCCAACACCAAAAACCTCCACATTGCTACATACCACACAATTTTCTTAGCTAATAATTAGACTTGGTTCAAATAAAATAACAAGAGAAAAAAACAAGCTATTATTTCTACTGTGCAATAGAAACCACAAAATGAAAAGAGGAAAGGTATATGATCAACAGACCAAAGAATGACACACATTGCAAAAGCAATTTCCTAAGATTAATCCAAGATTCTAGAAAAATCTTTGTCAGTTTCAAAGAAATTGCTGTCATAAATTCTTTTAAAAATGTTTTAAAAAGAAATGCATGCTTTTGAATGAAAGATCAGAAAAACATGGGAAAGGCAGAAAGAAAAGTATTTTCAGTAATTGTTAGAAGTTGAAATATTTTAAAAACAAAGATAAACACATTAAAATTTAAGATAAACTTGAAGAAACACAAACTCTTGTCCAGAGAACATGCTTGAAAATATTTAACAAGATGAAAAAAAATATCAAAGGTATAAAAATTATTATATCATACACTGTCAATAAATATGCAAGGTAGAGATGATAGTGTTATTGAAGTTTTCCAAATAAATGTAAGAAATAGAAGAGAAAAATATTCAGATATGTGGAAGGAAACCCCTCAGCAGATTGAAAGGACAGATTACATCGTATGAGCCTTGCATAATATATGCAAAGTTAAAATAAAAGTCAGGATGTTGTGGGGTCCCAGAATGGTATGTAGTCAGTGGCAAAAGAATCTAACTATATTACAAATGAATAGCATAACCTCATTGAAGGGGGTGTGGGAAAAAAAAGGTGCTAATTTAGGTTACACTGGAAAATAGTGTTTGGTTTGGAAATTATAAGATTTAAGATGAAAGTAAGTGTACTTATATCTTGTACACTATTTGGTAAAGTTATTTCTCATCAGGGATGAATTAACAATTTTGAAACTGCTGTATGTGTATAGTGGGATTGAATAAATAAATAAATGTATGGCTGATGGTGGAAGCCAGAGTTCTCATTGCTGGAGAGGTTGTCTCCAGATGAGCAAGATGTCATGGGAGGTTAGAATTAAACACATGTTAATGAATTAGAATTGGAGACATCAGTAGAATCATGTTAGGCTTAATATAGTTGCAGATGGAGAGCTACATAAATAATTATAGGTTTGTGTATTTACATAGTCTATTAATAAGAAATACAAGACTGTCTCAAATGTAAAAATAAATTAAGTATTAATATGTAATTGTGATAATTCATATATTTATTTTCATTGACCAGTGAGACGCTATGACACTTCAGTAGCAATGAACATCCCAGTATCCTGATCTTGGTTTCCATAGCATTCGCCACTATATAGAATCAGGGTGCTTTGGAGAAATGGCTGATCCTAAGCTTGAGACAGGAAACATAAAAGGTGAGTCCGAGTAGCTTTTAGTGTTAGAAGCTAAGGAAGACTCAAAAAACAAAACAATAATGGCATGTCACAGGAACGAGAGCCAATCCAACAAAAGTTCTCAAAGTCCAATGCTGGAACAATTTCAGCAACAAAAGAGAATAGCAGTGGATCCGTTGATTATAACCCAAACATGAGATAAGTATCAATGATGACATACTGATGTAAATGTAGTTGCACCCAGTCTTCAAGGAAATGGAGCATTATTCTCAATTCCATGAGTTTGGTCTATTCTTAATAACTTACTTCCAAAGAATATTGTATGAAAAGGATGGGAAAAGTAATTTTGCAGTGTAAAAACCTGGCAAACTCTACCTCAGCCAGGTAATGCCAATATCAACAGTGATAAATCATGTTGATAGTATGTGCTCTGAATGTGATATGATATGATGAAAATGCACTTTGTGGTTATCTTCTCCCAAACCCCACAACCCAATCAAACCATGAGAAAAACAAAACCAAATTGAGAGATATTCTATATAACACCACCAGCAGTCCTCAAAACTGTCAAGGTCAATATCAAGAAGATATGAGAAACTATCAAGACTAGAGGAAGCTAAGGAGAAATGATGAATAAATGTAAGGTGGTATACTGGATAGAATTACGGGACAGAAAAGAGCATTAGGAAAAAACTAATACAATATGAGCAAAGTGTGGAGTTTACTTGTTAGTAATGTACCAATGTTGATTCCTTAATTGGGGCAAATGTATGGTAATGGAAGAGTTTAACAATAGGGAAAAATTAAGTAGGAATTTAAGGGAATTCTATGTACTAACTTTGTAAATTTCTTTAAATGTAAGACTATTTTAAATAAAATGTTTATTACAATGAAGAGAATGGTATTTATTAAGATATATTCTGGTAATCCATTACATTTTGAAGAAAGAGAAATAATCCTATGGATTTTTATGCAGAATTTGTTTAGACTCCAATTCTCTGGAGTCTAACCAAATACTCGGTGCTTAAGAACAAAGAGCAGTAGCTTTAGAATTTGAGGGAAAAAAAAATTATCAAAGATCCAAAGATTTTATACCAAAAAAAGTTATGTGTCAAGTATAAAATACAAAGTACAATTTATACAAGTACACAAATAAAGGAAATACATTTTAAATATAGAGAAATATATAAAAATTCATAATCTACAAAACATTCTTAGAAAAGTAGACACATGGCATGTAAAACTAATTCATGAATGGGGAGTTTATGATAAATGGAATAGTTTGAGTGTTGAATCTATTTGATAATTAGATTTAGAGTAAACTGCCATTGAAAGCAAGACATGAGCAGAGTATTATATGTTAAAATTCTTGAATATTTAAATTTTTAAAATACAATTGGGAAGAAAGGAGAGATTACATTGGACAATTACAAATGTACATTATTTTTCATCTTTCAGAACACTGAAGTTAAATTTTAAATTGAAATATATCCTTAATATAATATAAATCCAAACTCCATGTTTTTTAGTGTTTATTTCTAGTTGCATGTACTAATCATTTTGAAAGTATAAATTGTCATAATGAAAGCAATATATTTTTTTCTCCATGCTTTTTACTTCAAATTATTTTTCTTCTGTTAAATACAAGAAAATTTTTATAGCATTTAGTTTTCAAAATGTACACATTGTATGATTCTATAATTGTCAAACTTTTTATATAATTGGGTATATATAATTTATATTATGTATTCTATCTATGTATCATGTGTATTTCAATTTATCAATTTTCCTAGACTTCCATATATTTAAGTATGGATCTATAGAAAAAAAATGATACCCTAAAACTGCTAATATATTTATTTTCTTGGTGGTGGCATATTGGGTGAGGATTTAAATTCCTCTTTAAATTAGAGTGTTTTGTTGGGTTAGTGTTACTATGGTAATGCACATATATCACTTCTATGGAAAAAGTTATATCATTCTTGGCAAACTTATTAAAGTGGAGCGAGTATCAGGTCATTTAAACATTAAAATGTTTCTATATGTTGAAAACACAAAAATATGTACAGTGATTGAAAATATTATTTATATATTTAATATATTCTTACAATGAACTAATGAATTATAAACAAAATTTCCAGTCCCATTACACACAATGTGTGTTCCAAATCCTAAACTTCAAATCTCTGCAATTTTCTGTAATTGAAATTGAATCATAAAATTTAAGAATGGCTCATCACCATTTTTAATATTTTAAAACATTTGTACAGGTAAATATCATTAGTCAATAATGATATAATTTTTTTTCCCATAACAGAAAACCCACCTATAACTGTTTTTTAAAAATCAAGTAAGCTGAATGGCCAAGATACCTGAAGAATCCTGAAATAGAGTCAATTATGTCAGGCTGAAAGCAACATCTGAAGAGGGCTTCATTTACGGTTGTCTGTGATCCCCTTCGCTATGACCTCTTCTGTGTTATGTTTCATCACCTGACTGGCATTCCTTGTGTTCAGAGAAGGGCTGCCAGAAACCACAGTGATTTTTTTTTTCATGTCTTGTCCAGCTGGTAAGAACAAGTCCCCAGTCATTGATAAACATCCCCAGATTCCCATTGATTGGATCACATTACATCATGTGTCCATTCTTGATCCCGTCAATTCACGTGGTCAGGGAAGTAGCATTATGGTAGATAGATTTTGCCACGGTCATTACTGTATCCATCACATGTCTTAAATTTGTGAGACTACGGTGATTGGTTTAAGGTAATCAAGACCAGTTCTTGGAATTAGGGCTATGTTCAATTCTAATTTAAAAAACATTAAAGAGAAATTAAAGGGTTTGTAGGTAGGAAAAAAGAATAAATGAAAACTGGCTCTGGAACCAAAAACTGCCCAAAATACTCTATTTCTAAATCCTAGTCTTATTAATAAAATGGCCATGGTTTACTTAAATATAAATTAATATCACACAATGCAGGGCTTGTGTTGTTATTGTTAGTTCAAGTACAAATTTGTTTCTCCAACTCTAAATATTTGTGCTCGTTAAATTATTGTGCAGAGAGAGATTACCTCTTGTCCTTATTTGGACAGACACCTTGAAGTAAGGACATCTGGCTAATCATTCGTGCAATCTGCCACTTTACTTCTCTCTTTATAAACTGATCTTTTGATCTGTGTTATACCTTCAGAGGCATGCCCTTATGAGTCTATCCATCATATGACAAACCCCTGGCCTTACTAATATTTTTTGACAGACAGGCATTGCCTGACCATGCTAGCCTACACAGAATCCTGATTCTAATATTCTTCAATATTATCTCTTCTTGTCTATGGATGAATCATTGTTCAAAACAACAATATATGTTTCACATACACATCCAAGCTCAAATATCTGCTTAATACCAGTTTAGATGGAACACACACACACACACACACACACACACACATACACAAACATTCTTACTGTTAACATTTAGCTATTATGGGTAGAAACATTTTTCATATAAATTGCAAGGTAATAATCTAAGTTTTTATATTGGTAACAAAACCTTTGCTTGATTCTTTTCCCATTTCTCTATCAAAACTTACTTGCCAACATCCTACCATCCATACTGTCCATTGATTTAGCCAGACTGAATTACTTATAGTTCTCAGAATATGTCATATTCTGTTTCCTGCTTCTATATCTTCTCCCATTTCTGTTTCTTATCTGAGTAACCCTTCATTTATCAATAATCAAGTAAATGGTAAATCCCTGGAAGTATACCTTGCTTCTCTAATTTGATGTTTCCTTTTATTTGCTTCCCTATTAAATCCATACCAGAACTTTATAATATTGTGAATATGGGTTATAAAGTTAGAGGGACTGAGTTTAATGCTGTTCCAACCACTTATTAGCTGCATGCCTTGGGAAGTTATCTTCTTTGAACCTTTTGAACACTGGGATCACATTTATAAAATGTAAAAAGTTTATAGTATCTTGCTCACAGGCTTGCATTCTTTGCTGTTCTTTTATTAATTGATTGTTTGGGTGAGGATAAATTGAAATTAATAAGTGAAAAGACAAATGTAGGTTATCATTTTTATTATGCTACTCAAGTGTTCTGCTGTTATCAATAATTAATCTGTCTTTTCTTTTTGAAGCTGTAAGTGACATTAGAATAGGAAGAAATTTTATGTGATTTGGTATTCCCTTGTGCCTACATTAGTGGTTTATATATTATGTGTTATTAAATGCTTGTTGATAGCACATTCAACTACTGAAATTTTACATTCCCACATACAAAATGGTGTACTTTCAAAATGATACCAAGATATTTATAGTTTAATGGATATAATTGTTATGATCTTGGTATGCTATTTATATAAAAGTAATATGAGTTATGGAAAATTTCTCTTCATTTATTTATTTGTGTGTTTATATTTTCTTAAACACAATAATTTTGTTTTAAAAAATGAATTTAGAAAGTAATATTTTTGATCATCTGATATTAAAATATAGTAGAATATATAGAAGTGAAAAAGAAAAGAGAGCTAAAACTGCCAAGCTAAATGAACCATTTTTTTAAATCACTAAAATGAAGTCTGGTTGATAAAGGAACAAAATGGCATTATTTGCCTGTGTATCTGTTAAGGATTCTTAACTGTCTGTCATTCTAATTACTGATGACATGTACTTTACCCTGACATAGATATTCCCTTAGGACATGGGTTGTTCTCATGATGTAATGGGCACTATAACCAAAACATAAGCAAGACATAGATACTTGGTGAACCTAGAATGGATATCAGGCCAAATGGCATCT
>JAQZBX010052814.1:0-19037 GCA_029593785.1 Cabassous unicinctus | reverse complement strand
GAGAATTTTCTCTTTATCTTTTACATTTGACATTCTGAATAGTATGTGTCTTGGCATAGGTCTATTTGGATTTATTCTCATTGGGGTACGGTGTGCTTCTTGGACATGTAAGTTCATTTCTTTTGTGAGAGTTGGGAAATTTTCAGCTATTATTTCCTCAAATACTCTTTCTGCCCCTTTTCCTTTCTCTTCCCCTTCTTGAACTCCCATGACATGTATGCTGTTGCATTTTGTGTTGTCATTCAACTCTCTGAGCCCTTGCTCAATTTTTTCCATTCTTTTCTCTCTCTGTTCTTTTCTCTCTTCAATTTTAGCTGCTCTGTCTTTGGTATCATTTATTCTTTCTTCTATCATTTCGAGTCTGCTGTTGTATGCCTCAAATGTGTTTTTGACTTCACCTATTGTGTCTTTCATTCCCACGAACTCTGTTACTTTTTTGTTCAGCATTTCAAATTCTTCTTTGCATTCCCTCAATGTCTTCTTGATGTCATTTATCTCCTTATCAATGTTTTCTTTCATCTCATTAATTTGATTTTGGAAATTTGTGCTCATCTCACTGATTAGTTCTCTCAAATTCTGCATCTCTTCTGGGACTTTGATGTATTTCTTTTCTTGGGCCATGTCTTCTATTTTCTTAATATGGCTTGTAATTTTTTGCTGGTGTTTTGCATCTGGTTAGGTTGCATTTTACTTAGATGCTTTATCTCTTTTATAGGGTTTTAGTGGCAGGAGGCTGTGAGTGACCATAGCTCTTTGATTTTTGGCTCAAACTTGATTATTAGGATTGTCCTGCTGGTTGCTCAAAATGGGCACTGGAACCAGTAATTGGTTGTAGAGTCACTTCCTAGGGCCTTAGGCAGGGAGGCTATAGAGGCCAGGAAAAGCCTCTTCTATTTATTTTTAATTTTCTTCTGTGCACTTCCTTGGTCCACCAGGAGATGGTGCTCATTGGCAGCTCTCAATTCAGTGCTGGGTCGGAGTGTATTGTTGTGACACAGACAAGATCAATGTGATAGCGCTTCCTGTCTGGGGACTAAGAGCCTTGTAATTCAAACTTTCTGAGACAGTTCTCCAGTCTTCTCTGGTAGCCGCCTCCCTTTTCCCAACTGGGAAATATTTCCACTCCCATCTGAATCCTCAACAATCAGTCTCTGTTAGTAGAGGAGGAGAATGGGAGGTTCGTATATCTTTAGCCCCTTGCAAGCTCCAAGGCAAACAATGGCGCAGCCCCACCTGGCCTGGAAAAGCTCTCAAGACAGGGCAGACAAAACCTATGAGTCAAAAGCAGGGTCAGCCCCAGGTTCTCTCTCTCCTCTCCTGTGGAGTCCTCAAAAATCAGTCCAGGTTAGAAGAGAGGCAAATTGTGAGGGTCGGATTTCTCCAGTCCTCTGTAGGTTCCCAGGGCAAACCACTGTGTGGAAGGCTCCGCGGGGCTCCGCAGCCCAAATTTGCAGGTCAGAACCTGAGTCAGCTAAGGCTGTGCCCCTCTCTTTCCCCTTTCTGGGAGGGGTAGATCCCTGGAGCCCCCTTTGTCTGTAGTCGCAAGCTTAGAGGCCTGAGAATTCTAAAGAGTGGGGGGGGGGTTCCAACTCACGGTTCTGGGGTCACGATTTCCATCTTTTGTCCCTCTCTCCTCTGGGTGGTGTGCAGCCTTCACCTGCTGTCGTAAACCCTAGAAGATCTATTTCAGGGCTGTTTCAGCCTGTCCTCTAGCTATTTTTCTGGAGAAGAGATTCCTGTGTCTTACTAGTTCGCCATTTTCCCAGAAGTCCTCCAGCATCCCTTCTTCATAAAAACACTTAGAAAACTAGGAAGACAAGGAAACTTCCTAAATATCATAAAAGGCATATATGAAAAACCCACAGCTAACACCATATTCAATGGTGAAAGACTAAAATCTCTCCCTCTAATATCTGGAACAAGACATGGATTCCCCATCACCATGGTTATTCAACACAATCCTGGAAGTTCTAGCCATAAAAATTAGGCAAGAAAAGGAAAGAAAAGGCATTCAAATTGGAAAAGAAGTAAAACTTTCCCTATTTGCAGATGACATGATCATATATGTAGTAAATCCCGAAAAATCCACGATAAAGCTCCTAGAATTAATAAACTAATTCATCAAAGTGGTGGGATACAAGGTCAACATGCAAATATCAGTAGTGTGCCTAGATACTCGTAATGAAGAATGTAAAGAGGAAATCAAGACAAAAATTCCATTTATAATAGCAACTAAAAGAATTAAATATCTAGGAATAAATATAACCAAGGATGTAAATGACTTATACCTGGAAAACTACAAAACATTGCTGAAAGAAATCTAAGAAGACCTAAATAAATGTAATGATATTCATATTCATGGATTGGAAGACTAAATATGGTTAATATGTCAATCCTACTCTAAGTGATCTATAGATTCAACACAATCAAAATTCCAATAGCCTTCTTTGCAGAAATGGAAAAGCCAAAACCAAATTCATATGAGAAGCATAAGGGGCCCAGAATAACCAAAACAATCTTGAAAGAGAAGAAATAGGTTGGGGGATTCACACTACCCATTTAAAAAACTTATTACAAGGTACAGTATTCAAAACAGAATGTTACTGGCACAAGGACAGACAATGGAATCAAATAGAGAGATCAGAAATAAACCATCACCTTGATGACAAATTGACTTTTGACAAGGGTGTCAAGTCTACTTAATGGGAAAGAATAGTCTCTTCAACAAATGGTCCTGGGAAAACAGGAATGAAGATGGACTCTTAACTCACATCATATATAAAAATTAACTCAAAATGGATCAAAGACCTAAATAAAGAACCAAGAATATAAAACTCCTTTTTTTATATTCAAGACCTTGTGTTAAACAATGATTTCATAGAGTTTATGCCCAAAGCACAAGCAACAAAAGAAAATATAGATAAATGAGACTTCATAGAAATTAAAAACTTTTGTGCATCAAAGGACTTCCTCATGAAAGTAAAAAGACACTGAGAGAATGAGAGAAAATATTTGGAAACCACATATCTGTGTATCTGATAAGGTTTAATATCCAGAATATATGAAGAATTCCTACAATTCAAGAACAAAAAGAGAGCCCAATTTTAAAAGGGCAAAAATACTCAGACATTTCTCCAAAGAAAATATACAAATGGCAATAACAAATGAAAAGATGCTCAACATAATTAGTCATCAGGAAAATGCAAATGAAAGTCATAATAAGATACCATTTCCTGTCCACTAGAATGACTATTATTCAAATAAAGAAAATAATGAGTATTAGCTAGGGTGGGACTCTTGTGATTTGCTAGTGGGGATGTAAAATCCCACTTTTCTCCACTTTGGAGAAAAGTTTGGCTGTTCCTCAGAGAGTTAAGGTGTGGGAAGCTGCCCTTGGCATCTGCTTTATCATGGTCATTCTTAGAACTAACACCATCTCCTCTTTTATTTTATTTGGGCACTCCCACTTTGGGCGTTTGGCCAAATGTCATTGCGCATGTCCCACACTAAGTTTCTATCTCCCCGTACTCGCTACATCTTTTCTTGTAAATCTGCTGACCAGGCTGTAGTTGGTTACCTAGCAACTTGCTGACGTCCACATCAAATGATCCCTCCAAGAACCCGCTATATATAACCCCAACTTAACTTGAATAAGCGAGACTTGATCAGAGCTTTGTCTTGTCTCCATTCTTCATGTCTCTTGTCCCCACCATTCCCACTCCCTCTTTCAGGTTCCGGTTTGACTGACCCGCGGGCCGGGTCATTAAGGATAGTGTATTAGTCAGCCATAGAGGTGCTGATGCAAAGTACCAAAAATCTGTTGGATTTTATAAAGGGTATTTATTTGGGGTAGAAGCTTACAGTCATAAGGCCCCAAAGAGTCCAACTCAAGGTACCATAAGAGGTTCTTTCCTTGTTACCCATAAAATCTTTTAATGTTCAGTGAAACTTAAAAAGTAGAAATAGGGAAAAAGAAGTTTAAAGTTACTAAAGTTTCCTTCTGCTGTTTTTTTTTTTCAATCTTTTCAAAAAGATGTAGAGACAGCCACAGGCATACCGGCTGTTTAACAGGGGCATAGGAGAGAGGGGGTCTCTCCGGAGACCACTGACGTTACAATTAACAACGGGTAAGATGTTTTGCAGGAGGCATCTGAATTTATACTTAGGAAGATAATCCCTAAGCAAAACTGGGTCTTCATTAGCCAAAATTTCACCTTGCCTCCTTTTTTAAAGCTCTCTCTATTTTTCAATATAATAGTTTGCTGAAGGATTGCAATCTTTGAATTCTTCAACAATCTTTCCCTTCAATTTTGGCTTAAACTAATCTCATTTTAGGATAAGAAAACCTCACCCTGGAATAGTGCTTTTCATTTTTTAATTAAGGTATTATCAAACCTTACCTCATTTAATCCTGCCTATTTCCATGTAAAAAGAACTGTTTCTGTTTTTTGTTTTTTGTTTTTGTTTTTGTTTTTTTTGCTGGGTTCAGAGAAGTTGAGAGACACCTGAATTTGTATAGTAGATTTGTGGCTCTAATGCAAAACCATAGTTTCCATATTCCAAATTTCATGGCCTTTTCATTATACTATAATGCATTGCCTCCCCCTAATAATAATCTTACTGTTTTATAGTTTTTAAAATTAGTAATAAAATAATATAAATTGTTGTCTGTGTGCCAAACACTGTGACTGATGTTATTTTAGTTTAAGCCTCACAGCATCCTTATCAAGCAGGTATATTGAGTCTGTTACAACTAGGACATTAATGCTGAGAGAGGGAAAGCAACATCGTGGAGATTGGGACCAGGTCTCCCTATGGTCCAAAAGTTGGGCTTCTCTATGACCAAGTTCATGTAAGAGGTGACAAATTATTTCCATGTCACATACCCCTTGATCTTTTCAATTTCCATCTTTTTATTAAAAAATCCACCCACAAGCTTCACAGTCTCACCTTTTCCTCAGTCAGGGTCATAGACCTACATGTGGCCAAGTGCCCAAATTTTTTGATCAGTTGCCCCAATCCCACAGTCTGAGAAACATTGTACTTTCTGTCCATGACACCAGTATTTCAAACATTTATTGAGTGCTCATTTTGTTTTTGAGTACACAGGAGATCCTCAGGGTATGGCCCAGACCCCATCCCTGTCCTCAGCTGACCCATGTTATAGTGGTGCAGACTGAAAGTAAACATTCCAACAATAAAATGTCAAATTAAAGACTGTGTTCCAATCTATGAAGGAAAATAACAGAGTAAGCTAGTAGAAAATAAATGGTGGGAATGGGGAGCCAATGTTGGCAGCACCAAGTTCCAGAACTGGCCCACAGGAATGAGGAGTATTTCCTGTTGTCCACCCCATTGGCCAGGTCTCCCCCATGGCTACAACATGCTGCTGGCTTCCTTGCTGCTGAACTCCCTTGGGACCACCATCTCCCTCAACCTCCTTGCTGGAGATCCTTCCTGGGCTTCTGATCTGGGCAGGCAGTCCTGTGTGGCCTGTGCTCCACCTGGTCTGACCATGATGCAGCCCCTTCCTCCAGGTAGAGGTGACCAGTTAGTGGTCAGACCACAGCAAGTCTGTGCTCAGGCAGGAGACTCCTGTGGCTCTCCTGCCAGCTGCTATTGGCCTTTGGTTAGCTGCCTTTCTCTTTGCCTCTGGGTAATCCCTTCTCTCCATGTCTTCCACACCTGCACTCATGTGTGGAGTTGGGTAGGAGGAGGATGTACTGCTCAAAGGTGACAGCATCACCACCCTACTCCCCTCCACAGATAGAATGATGTCACCTTGAAGGAAGAGCATTTTGTTGTACTCCTGATGTGGATCATGATAGAGACTGGAGCTCCTGGATTAAAAAAGACCTTAGGCAGCATGGTCAACATAGCAAAGGTGGTCTTGGGAACTGACCATGTCTCCTTTCATCACCTACCCACCTTGCCATTCTGTCATTGAAAGGCAAATTTAACTGTAAGCTTACGTCCTGCTTGGGAAGCAGGAAGCTACTAGGGCAGGGCAGGCATCCCAAGTGACCAACCAGAGTGGAACATAGACTGGGAACACAGCAGGGGCTTCTGAGAGGAATCCAGAAGTACCAGTCACATCCTGTCTGATCCTGGTGATGGGATTGGACATTGGGAAGCTAGCAAAGAAGAATTGGTCATCTAGGAGACTTGCCCATGGTCTGCAGAGGTCCAGGTTGAGGAGTGAGGGAGAAGGATGGTGGTAGAGAATAAACCTAATTGTAGTCTTGGAGGGGGAGCAGAGGGTGGGCAGGAAGAAAGGGAGTAGTCCAAGATGTCATTTGAAGATATCAAGTCTGGTGCTTGAAGACCGTGTTGGGAGCTATGTGTTCTTGGGTGGGCATCCTAGGTCTGGGCTCCAGAAAATGGTTAACCCTAAAGCATCTGCCACCTTCCAGGTTGGCTATGCAACTGAAACTGCAGGGTGGCCATCAAGGGTCCTACTGTGGGGATCCTGTGAGAAGGGGTCAACATGACCTTCCCAAGAGAGGGCATGTGTAATTCTTCTTAAAAGAGAAACATTAAAATAAAGGCTAAGATCCCTTAAGCAGGCATTTACAAGAAATAATTTGGCATCAGATATCTACTGTGTATATATAGAGCTCCAATTTAAATTTGCAAATTGTATGACTAATTGCTTATCATCAGAGGTGCCCAAACTATTTTCATGGTAAAGAAACCATAATATAGGATTACTTTTCTGGTTTGAAAAATAAACTGGAAAAAGAAAAACAGTAAGGGGAACCATTAGAATCTATTGCAATTGGAAAAAAAATCAACTTTTGATTTAAATTTGAAATCAAAGAATATTATAAATAAATTAAATTTTAAAATTAATACTACCCTCACCCCATTTAAATATGAAATGAGGTTGCTTATATGTAAAATTCCCTTTCGTTCAAATTCTATTGTTTTCACTGTAAATTTTAAATGCTTATGAAAACTTATATGACAATATGAAGATGCTTATTAAGAAGCAAAAAATGGACTTTGGCTCAGAAATCTTACTTCTGGGAACATAATCTTAAAAAAAAACATGAAAAAATAAAATCTGTAGAGATAGCATTTTCAATTCTACATCATGTATAATATGGAAAAATCAATAGAGGATTGAATAACTAAAATATGGACCATAAACCCAATAGAATGTCCTAAAGCCATCAACACATAACATAGAGAATATTTCATATATGAAGTTCACCAAAAAGAACAGAATACAAAATTATATGTTCACTATGATCATGACTACATAAAACTATGATCAGACCTTATAAGGGAACATGTAAGAATGAAAACTGTTGCAATAGTGATGAGATTAGAGGTAACATATTTTAAAAGTAAATCCTTTACTATTGTTAGAAAATTGCTCTTTACAATTTACAAATGGAAGGCAGAATCTACAAGAAAAGTTCTTACGAATCTCTGACAGGGCTCTATGAAGTTGGAAAGGAATGAAATGACCATTTATTTCTGTCTTAGGGATTACTGATTGCAAGAAACAGAGCCCCAATCAACCCAGCTTGAGTGAAACGGAATGTATTCTAAAGGTGCTATTTGAATTATGGGAAAGAATGACAGCCTGCTGCAGCATGGGGCTGGAGCTAGAGCTGGAAAGGCAGGCAGTGGCCCATCATGGCCTCATCAGCCCCAAATCCACATGAGCAAAAGATCAAAATTTTAAGTGAAGAGCAGATCCAACCCTGCGCTTGCACAGCACTGAGAGTGGGTGCCTTCTCAACTCGGCCAAATCTCAGCCCATGGACGCTATGTTTTAAATTTTGATACTTTATTCACTGTGGACTTTTTGCATTAATTTCTTATTTCTAAAATGTTATTTATCTTAATCACCGAGCTTTTTTACTTCCCCTTAAACTCTATGCCTGAGGTGAACACTTCACTCACCACATCTAGATCCTGCCCTGATTACACTGATGTTTGAAATTCCCCCCTTCAAGCCTTTCCTTGGACCAAGGAACTGTTTCCCAACAGGCTCTGCTGAAGTCTTAGGCAATGACCTGATGAATCCATTAATAGGCATTCGCATGTCACAGTGGCTTTGTTAGTCAGATGAGGTGAGAGTGGGAAAGGGCATAAAATTTTTGAGGAGGAAGATGATGGAGATAGTAAAAGCCTGTCAGGGAAGCTCTGGACACTGGAGAGAAGGACTGGGCCAGAGCAAAGGCACAGCACTTTTATTGCTTTTCCTAAGATAAGTAAAAGCCCCTGCTCTCCTTGCATCTTCCTTTCTACCTAGCTTGCTGTTAGGGTGGAAACTAGCCATCAGCAATTGGTATGAGCTTGACAGAGATGCATTTTCCTCGTAAGAAGCAGTCTGCCTTGGTGATCATTGGGAGAGGACTGCAGTGTTACCTTCCCCACAACCTGGGTCACGCTTTCACCATGCACGAGGCTCAGCCAACCCTGGGCACCCAGGTCTGCAAACCTGGAGCCCAGGCAAGCCTTTCCCTCCTGACTTAGCTCTCACCCACAATCCCAACATGAGTCACAGAGGACCTGATGCACCTGGTTAAAGCATGTCAGGAGGAGAGATGATGGATGATGCCTGTTTGGTTTTATCCAAAATATGCTTCCCAATAAAGATAAATGTCACTAGTGCCTCAAGCCATCTGAAGGCCATTTGTTTTCCTATTAATGGGAGTAAATTTGTCATTCTCTCGCTTTTTCTCTCTTCCCTTTCAAGTCTGCCTCTCCACTTTTTTCCCTGCTGCTCTGCTTACCCCTAATCCCCACCTTGTTCCCATTTTTTTTTCTAAAATATGGCTGGGCCATTACAGGAATTCTCTTCTTTTGAGCTCTTGTCACAACAGAGGCAAAGAACACTTCCTGTAATATAAGGAGCACCACTTTTCCCAGAGAGGTGAAAATGTCCACTCTGACCTGAAGAAGATTCATTCACCCTCTCTCAGCATGTTGCTGAGTCTCCACCCTGGGTTACTGGGTTAATCATGTCTCCAACTTCCTCTAGGAATGAAGAGAGGCTGCTCATACATTTCACATCCTGCCTGATGGCAGATGGGCATGGGAAGTCATGGAGCGTCAGTCCTTCCTAACACTGGATGCCAAGAATAGAAGGCACCTGGATTTGATTACCAAGCCCATGGAGGATTCTGGCAGTGTTCAATCTCAGGGCCATCTTCAGATTTTCACCATTATTTGGTGGGTTGATTAACATATCTGTCAAATAGATTCTTTTTTTTTTATTGTCAGTAGAAATCAAATTTTTCACAATAAATATGAATATTTGTAAAATGATATGTATATATATATGCATATATGTGCATTTGCTTACATAAATGTTATTTATATATACATATATATATATGTTTTAAAGGTGCTTAGATTACCTAAATATTACACAGAAATTAGAGGGATTCCCATGTTCCCACCTCCCACACCTCCCACAACATCCCACGCAAACCTCCTTCATCACTGTGGCACATCACCCGCAATGGATATACACATGCTGGGCCTTGCCACCAAGCATAGACCACAGTTCACATCGTAGACCACACTCTCTCCCACACAGTTCTGCATGGTATATGCTGATGTAAAATGGCCTACATCCATCGTGACAACGCCACCCAGGACAACCCCGAAGCCCTGAAAAAGCCCCTGTATTTCAACTTCCCTTCCCCTCCCTGCCCCAAAAGTGTCCAGTGGCCACCAGCTCCAACTCACTGTTATAATTTCTTCTATTGCTTGAATCACAATATGTCTACACCAGAATGCCATTAAGTCCACTCTAGTCCATAACTCTTCCCCCAATCCTGAGGGGACTGGGATAGTGATGTATACTCCACCTCCAAGTGAGAGAGGGCTTATATCCCATGGATACGGTGAATGGGATTATCCTGCCTGCTGCTGCAGGCCCTCTCCATTCCCTGGGATGGCCGATACCCATTGTTGTCTCCTCACCAGGTGACTTGGATGAGTCCGTTGAGCTGTAGGGTAGGACTTGCAGCTCCACCGAGATTCCAGGCATAGCTGGCACATAGGTAGGCCAGAGCCTCCAGGCTCTGGAATTACACTTAAAAACCCCAGCATCACATATAGGTTTGAATAGAAGGGACTGATGGACCATGTGCAGGGTGGACTTATTTGAGTCCAACTCTGTCACTCTCAGGAGCACAGATTCCGAACTAGAGCCCACTCATAAGGCTTCAATCTCCGGGGCTATCCCCTCTTACATAGGACCTGGGTGTCTCCAGAACCCTCAGGAGACCCTCTGTGTGGGGTGATATCCACTTTGTGTTCTATGAGATCCTACTGAGGTGTGCATAAGTGTTACCTCTGGGAGGACCTCCCGACTCTCTTTGAAGTCTCTTACCCACATGAGCTCATTTCTTTTTACCTTTTCTCCCTTTTACTAAAGATATTTTTCTAGTCATGTTGCCAGTTGGCACTTGGTATTAATCCCTCATTGCCAGGGAGGCTCATCCCCGGGAGTCATGTCCCACGTTGGGGGAAAGGTAATGCATTCATATGCTGAGTTTGGCTTAGAGAGAGGCCACATTTGAGTAACAAGGAGGCTCTCAGGTGGCAACCCTTAGGCACCCCATAACAGTAGGCTAAGTTTCAATTACAAGAGCAAAGACTCATAATGCTAGTCATCAATAACAAGAACTCATCAGTGGGCCATCCTCTTTTGCCAGACACTGCCCCTGCACTCAGGGGACTGTTGCTGCTCTCTTTGAGAATATGGCAGAGCTCTGCAGGCTGGGAATTCAGATTCCCTCATTTATTGAGTGATTATCTAGTCACTGTGACCATGCTCCATCCCTTGATCATTTGAACAATTTTATATATCTTTCATGTATATTCAGATGAACTTACTCTGATGAATTCTCCATCCCAGACACCCCCTAACAATGATCCTCTGCAGCCCCTATTATAAGCCTTCTGTGATCTAAACTTTCCTTGAACATGAAGCGCATATAATAACCAAATATGATTAATATGAAAAAGAAATAATAATGATAAGCTTAAATGCAAGAGAGAAATACAAGGAAACTCAGAAGAATAAAAAAACAAATTTAAAAATAAAATATAATTAGTGAATTAGGACATTCAAAAAATGGAAAAAAAAGAAAAAAATTCATTTTTTAAAAAAATTATTGTTTTTTCCTTTTATCACTGTATTATCAGATGTCCAGTTTGCCATGGCACCTTCCCCTCTCATTCCCCAGTGTCTCCTAAAGTTTCATTTAATTTTCAAGGAAGTTTTAGGTCACAGCAAAGTCACACACAGAATACTAGAGACTCCCACATACCCAACCTCCCTCCGGTTTCCCCACCCATATTAAAACCTTTTTTAAAAATTAATGTTAGCATTGTTATAACTGTTAAACAGATAGCAAAATATTGCAACTAAACATTGTCAATGGTTTACAGTATAGTTTACCATTTAGATGGTACAGTTTAATAATTTTTTATGATATTTACCATGCCCTGTGTCCATTATTGTAAGGTAATGAAAAACCTTTCCAATTACCACTAAATACCCCATTCGATCTTAACTGTTCCTTCCTCCCCATCACCCTGGGGCATATGTCACTCCCCTGTCTTGACTCATGGAATGACAAGATTCATAATTACATGCCCTGGGTATTCCAACCAGCCCTTCCTATTCTACCCACTTGTCAACCCTGCACCACCAAACCCAGTAATATCACTACCCATCTGTCCTATCCTTCAATACGCAACTATACTCTATCCCTTTACCACAGATTATGTCTATATGGGTGATGGCTTGCAGCCTACTATTCTCTTTCTCTCCCTTGTTAACCTATCTTTCAGACAATGGTTCTCAGAAACTGCTCACTTTCCTCAGTTCAGATCAGTGAGTTCATATACTGTTCATCCTTCAATGCCTGGCTTGCTTCACTCAACATAAGGTCTTCAAGATTCATCCACGTTATTCCGTGTGTTAGCACTTTAATCCTTCTTACAGCTGAGTAATATTCCATTGTATGCATGTACCACATTTTGCTTATCCATTCATCTGTTGATGTACACCGGGCTGATTCTAACTTTTGGTAAAGGTGAACAATGCCACTATGAACATTGGTGTGCATATATCTGTTTGTGTCTTTGCTTTAATTTCTTCTGGGTATACATCCAGCAGTGGAATTGCTGGATCATACCAAAGATCTATTGTTAGTTTTCTGAGGAACCACCAAACTCTCCTCCACAGTGGTTGGACCATTCCACAATCCCACCAACAGTGGATAAGGGTTCCTATTCCTCCACATCCTCTCCAACACTTATAGTCAGCTGTTTTTTTAATAGCTGCCATTCTGGTGGGTGCAAGATGGTATCTCATTGTAGTTTTTATTTGCATTTCCCTGATAGCAAGTGATGTCTGGCATTTTTTCATGTGCTCTTTAGCCATTTGTGTTTCATCCTTGGAGAAGTGTCTTTTCAGGGCACTTGCCCATTTTTTAAAAGGGTTGTTTCTCTTTTTATTTTCAAAGTGAAGGATTTCTTTATATATACAGGACATTAGGCTCTTATCAGATATATGATTGCCAAATATTTTCACTCATTGTTAAGGCTGCCTTTATATTTTCTTAATAATATCCTTTGAGGTGCAGAAGTTTTTAATTTTCAGGAGGTCCCATTTATCTATTTTTACCTTGCTGCTTGTACTTTGGGTGTGAAGTTCATGAAACCATTTCGTATTACAAGGTCCTGTAGATGCTCTCCTACATTATCTTCCAAGGTCTTTATGGTTTTGGCTCTTATATTTAGATCTTTGATCCATCTTGAGTTGATTTTTGTATAAAGTGTGAGATGGCATTCTTCTCCCATTGCTTTGGATATGGATATCCAGTTCTCCAAGCACCATTTGTTAAAGAAGCCATTCTCTCCCAACTGAGTGGGCTTGGTAGCCTTGTCGAATATCAGATGACTGCATATGCGAGGATCTATATCAAAACTCTCAATTCGATTCCATTGGTCAGTAGGTCTATCCTTGTGCCAATACGATGCAGGTGTTTTTTTTTTTTTATTGTGCGTAAAGATCAAAATTTTTCACAATACATACGAATATTTGTAAGATGATATATAAATACTTATGCATATATGTGAATTTGCTTACATAAATGTTTTATATATATATATATAAATAAAACATTTATGTAACATTTATATATATATCTTTTTAAATGTGCTTAGATTACCTAATTTTTACTCAGAAATTACAGGGAATCCCATGTTCCCCACCTCCCACACCTACAACAACATCCCACACCAACATCCTTCATCAGTGTGGCACATCACCCACAATGGATAAGCACATCCTGGGGCCTTGTCACCAAGCATAGACCACATTTCACATTATAGACCACACTCTCTCCCACACAGTTCTGCGTGGTATATGCTGATGCAAAATGACCTACATCCGTCGCCGCATTGCCATTCAGGACAACCCCCAAGTCCTGAAAAAGCCCTTGTATTTCAACTGCCCCTCCCCTCCCTGCCCTGAAAAGGTATAGTGGCCCCCACTCCACTTCAATCTTACAATTTCTTCCATTGCTTGAATCACAATATGTCTACAACAGAACACCACCAAGTCCACTCTAGTCCATACCTCCTCCCTTAATCCTGAGGAGTTTGGGATGGTGATGTCCACTCTACCTCCAATTGAGAGAGGGCTTATATCCCATGAATATGGTGGATGGGATTATCCTGCCTGCAGCTGCAGGCCCTCTCCATTCCCTGGGATGGCCGTTGCCCATAGTCCTCTCCTCGCCAGGTGACATGGATGAGCCCATTGAGCTGTAGGGTAGGAGTTGCAGCTCCACTGAGATTCCAGGCCCAGCTGGCACATAGGTAGGCCAGAGGCTCCAGTCTCTGGAAGTACACCTATAAACTCCAGCATCACATATAGATTTGAATAGAAGGGAATGATGAACCACGTGCAGGGAGGACTTATTTGATTCCAACTCTGTCACTCTCAGGAGCACAGATTCCAAAGGAGAGCCCAATAATAAGACATTGATCTCTGGGTCTATCCCCTTTTATATAGGACATGGACATCTCCAGAACCCTCAGGAGACCCTCTGTGTGGGGTGATATCCACTTTGGTGTTCTATGAGAGCTTACAGAGGTATGCATAATCATTACCTCTGGGATGACCTCCCGACTCTCTTTGAAGTCTCTTAGCCACATGAACTCGTTTCTCTTTACCTTTTCCCCCTTTTATTAAAGGTCTTTTTCCAATCGTGTTGCCAGTTGGCACTTGAATACCATGCAATTGTGATCACTGTAGCTTGCAGCTTTATAATATATTTTAAAGTCTAGTAATGTGATACCTCCAAATTCATTTTTCTTTTTCAATATGTCTTTGGCAATGCGGGAACCCTTATCTTTCCAAATATATTTCGTGGTTAGTTTGTCGAGTTCCTTAAAAACTATACTGTTGATTTTTATTGGGATTGCATTAAACCTGTAGATTAGTTTGGGTAGGATAGACATCTTGATGATATTTAGTCTTCCTATCCATGAACAGGGTATATTTTTCCATTTATTTAAGTGTTCTTTGATTTCCTTTAACAGTGTTGTGTAGTTTTCTGTATATAAGTCCTTTACATCTTTAGTTAAATTTATTCCTAGGTATTTGATTCTTTTAGTTACTATTGTAAATGGCATTTTTTTCTTGATTTCCTCCTCTGATTGCTTATTATTGGTGTACAGAAATGCTACTGATTTTTGAGCATTGATCTTATAGTTTGTAACATTACTGAACTCATTTATAAGTTTTAGAAGCTTTGTTGTAGATTTCTCTGGGCCTTCTATGAATAGGATCATGTCGTCTGCAAATAATGAAATTTTTACTTCTTCTTTTCCAACATGGATGCCTTTTATATCCTTTTCTTGACTCAGTGCTCGAGCAAGTACTTCTGAGGCAATGTTAAATAGGAGTGGTGATAGTGGGCATCCTTGTCTTGTTCCCAATCTCATAGGGAAGGCTATTAGGATTTCACCATTGAAGATGATGTTAGCTTTCGGTTTTTCATATATACCCTTTATCATATTCAGAAAGTTTCCTTCTATTCCTATCTTTTCCAGAGTTTTTATCAAGAAAGAGTGCTGTATTTTGTCAAATGCTTTTCCTGCATCTGTAGAGATGATCATGTGATTTTTTTCTTTCAGTTTGTTTATGTGGTGTATTACATTGATTGATTTTCTTATATTGAACCATCCTTGCATACCCAGGATGAAACCAACTTGGTCATGGTGTATAATCCTTTTGATGCATTGTTGAATGTGATTAGCAAGTATTTTGTTGAGGATTTTAGCAACTAGGTTCATTAGAGAAATTGGTCTGTAATTTTCTTTTCTTGTGGTATCTTTGTTTGGTTTTCGTATTAGGGTAATTTTGGCATCGTAGAATGAGTTAGGCAATATTCCTTCTACTTCTATTTTTTGGAAGAGCTTAAGCAGAATTGGTGTTAGCTCTTTCCGGAATGTTTGGTAGAATTCAGCTGTGAAGCCATCTGGTCCTGGGCTCTTCTTAGTTGGTAGGTTTTTGATGACTGAGTCTATCTCTTTACTTGTAATTGGACTGTTGAGTTCATCAATTTCTTCTTTCATCAATGTAGGCTGTTTGTGCGTTTCTAGAAACTTGTCCATTTCCTCTAAATTATCATTCTTCTTGGCATATAATTTTTCAAAGTATTTCATGATACTGTTTATTTCTTTTCGGTCTGTATTGATATCCCCTTGCTCATTCCTTATTTTTGTATTTGCATCTGTTCTCTCTTTTTCTTTGTTAGTCTGGCTAAGGGTTTGTCAATGTTATTGATATTCTCAGAGAACCAGCTTTTGGTTTTTTTAATTTTTTCTAGTCTTTCTTTTTCTCTTTTTCATTTTGTTCGGCTCTAATCTTTGTTATTTCCTTCTTTCTACTTCCTTTAAGTTTAGTTTGTTGTTGTTTTTCCAATTCCTCTAAGTGTGGAGTTAGGTATTCAATTTTAGCTCTTTCTTCTTTTTTAACATATGTATTTATGGCTGTGAACTTCCCTCTCAGGACAGCTTTGGCTGCATCCCATAGGTTTTGATATGTTGTGCTGTTGTTTTCATTAGTTTCAAGGAAGTTACTGATTTCTTTTGAGATTTCCTCCCTGGCACACTGTTTGTCTAAGAGTGTGTTATTTAACTTCCATATCCTTGTGCCTAACCTGTTTCTCTGGCCCTTAGTGATTTCCAGTTTCATTCCATTGTCATCAGAGAACTTACTTTGTATAACCTCAATCTTTCTGAATTCATTGAGAGTTGTTCTGTGGCCTAGTTTGTGGTCTATCTTGAAGTATGATCCATGTGAACTGGAGAAGAATGTGAATCCTGCTGTATTTGTGTGTACTGTTATATATATGTCTATTAAGTCCATGTCCTCTAATGTATTGTTCATAGCCTTTGTTTCTTTATTGATTCTCTGTCTAGATGTTCTATCTAATGATGATAACAGTGTATTAAAGTCCCTCATTATAATTGTAGAGGCATTTATTTCTCCACTTAGCTTTTCCAGAGTTTGTCTCACGTATTTTGGAGCACCTCGATTAGGTGCGTAAATGTTTATGGTTGTTCTCTCTTCTTGAGAGATTATCCCTTTTACTAATATATGGTGTCCATCTTTGTATCTTACAATAGTTTTGCATTTAAAGTCTACTTTTTCTGATATTAGAATAGCCACTCCTGCCTTTTTTTTGGCTCTTGTTAGCTTGTAAAATTGTTTTCCAGCCCTTTACTTTCAACCTCCTTGAATACCTTGGTCGAAGGTGGATTTCTTGTAGACAGCATATAGATAGATAATATTTCTTTATCCATTCTGCCAATCTGTGTCTCTTGAGTGGTGAGTTTAATCCATTAACATTCAGTGTTATTACTCAAAAGGAATTTCTTACTTCAGCCATATTTTATTAAGGTTAATGTGTGTCATATGTTGTTTTTTGTCTGTTTTTTGTCTTTTTAGTTGTTTTTAAAGTCTCCTCCAACTCTCTCTCCCTTGATTTTTCCTTTCAACTTGTAGAGCTTCCTTTAGTATTTCTTGAAGTGCAGGTTTCTTATTGGCATACTCTCTTAATTTTGTTTATCTATGAATATTTTGAATTCTCCATCATTTTTGAATGCCAGTTTTGCTGGATAGAGAATTCGTGGCTGGGAGTTTTTTTCTTTTAGTACTTTGACTATGTCATACCACTGTCTTCTTGACTCCATGGTTTCAGATGAGAAATCAGCACTTCATCTTATTGTGCTTCCTTTGTATGTGATGATTCTCTTTTCTCTTGCTGCCTTGAGTATTTTCTCCTTGTCTTGAGCATTGGGCATTTTGACAAGTATATGTCTTGGAGTTAGCCTGTTGGGATTTATACTGTTTGGGGTGCAGTGTGCTTACTGGATCTGCACATCCATCTCTTTCAACAAGGTTGGGAAATTTTCAGCCATTATTTCCTTCAACACTTCTTCTTTTCCCTTTCCCTTCTCTTCTCCTTCTGGCATGCCCATAATGCCTATGTTTGTGCATTTTGTGTTGTCAGTTAAATCCTTGAGTACCTGCTGAATTTTTTCTATTTTTTTTGTCTATATGTTCTACTATCTGTTTGATTTTAGATGTATTGTCTTCCACATCACTAATTCTTTCTTCTGCTTGTTCAAATCTGCTGTTATGTGAATCCAGCATCTTTTTTATTTCTTGGGTTGTGCCATTAATCAGCATCATATCCGTTATCTCTTTGTGTATGTTTACAATTTCTTCAGTATGTTCTCTCAGTGTTTTCTTTATATCCTTAATCTCTTCCTTGACTTCATTAATTTGGTTCATGATATTTGTTTGGGAAACTTTGATTAGTTGTTTGATGTTTGGTATATATTCCTGGTTTTTATTTCATTCATTGGAGTGGTCCATGTCTTCCTGTTTCTCAGGGTGGTTTGTACTTTTTTGTTGCCCTCTAGTCATTGTTTCATTTTAATGGGTTTATTCAGTTGATTAGCTTCTCTCTCTCCTCTAAAGTTTTATTTACCTGGTGGCTCTGTGTGTGTGTTAAGTTTTCTCTTTGACACTTTTTCTTCTTATTTTGTTTCCTTGCATCTTTCTATGTTCCCTTGAAGGCAAATGATTAGTGCCAGAGGAATCAAAAGATGTGAGAAAGGGAGAAGGATAATAGTAATATTGATAAAAGTTAGAAGAAGGGGCAAATAGAACTTAGTGAAATGAATATTTAACTTGTGTAGGCAGTGTAGAGTAATTGGAAAAAAAGTGGAGTACCTACAATGGGCTGGGAAACCAAATAGAGGAATATATATATAATGATTTAGAAGGCTAGAATGATGAGGAGGGAGAGAAAGAGTAAAGAAAGGGCCAAAAGGAAAAAGCTAATATTAATAAATAAAGAAGAAAACAAAATAGATAGAATAGAAATTGACACCCTTAAGTTGTGGGCTACTGAAAAAGCGTCATGTCTAAGAACCGCAACAGAAAGCAGAAGGCAGAGAGATGAAGGAAGAGCAAGATATAGTTTGGGTGGCAAAATCAATATAGACAGAGAATGGGAAATCACTGAAGAAGAAGCACAGCAAAGAAGAGGTAAGCTAGCAGCACCTAGTTAAAAAAAAAAAATGAAGGAAAACAAAAGGCAGGAGGAAAGAGGAAAGAAAAGCAAGAGAAAAAAACAGAGAAAAACCAAACAACCACACCAGCAAGCAGTCAAACAAAGCTAAGGAAGAAGTGTTCCTTCTAGGGTCCTTGCAGATCTTCTCAGCCTGCTTGTGTTTATCAATTTCCCTTCTGGGTTCTGTCTGCACGTTTTTGAGGCAGATTTTTGCTGTTAAATTAAATTAAAAAGAATTCATTTTTTAAAGTGACTGTTGTTGTTGTTGTTGCTGTTTTTTTGGTGATATAAGGGACCCAAAAGAAGTCCTCTGCTGGATCACCCCCTTCACCAAGGGGACCCTAAATAGACTCAAGGAAACTAAACAAGCCCTTCCCACTTCCTGGCCTC
>JAQZBX010052813.1:0-19034 GCA_029593785.1 Cabassous unicinctus | reverse complement strand
TCATTCTTATCACTTAAATGTGTGCAGCATTATGACTCTGTAAGCCATGAACCGTGGGAGCTGCCTCTTTAGCAGAAATACCGAACAACTGTTGACAAGAGGTGAGCTCATCAGCTCACACTTGGGGAATTAACCTTATTCCACGGGATTGCACAGCACAGATAAATAACTTTTGATGCCCACATGACAAGCCCCCTTCCCATTGCTGACAACCCACTTCTACTCAGGTCGCTTGCCTGAAGGTCAAATAGCAAAGAGCAGAGAATTGGACATAATCATGCCCTTGTGAGGTGAGGTAGCCCTATGAGACCATACACCGGGGTTCAGGTTCAGAGACTCCCATCCAGCCTCCCTCCCTATGGGTCCTACACAGGACGGGCTGGATTCTGCAGACCTCGGGCCCCACCTGGAGGCTCTGGCTGTGCTGATAGCATGTTTGATCCCAGTTCTATTCAGAGCCAAAGTGTATCTTCACAGTTTCCTCAGTCAGCTATGGAGTAATTCATCTTTCCCCATCTCCTACGCACAAACGCCAGGCCCGTATTTGCAAATCTGAGCCCATTAATGTGCCCAGCAGAGCGGAAGGGTCTTTCAATTAACAAAACTCCATCCTCCTCTGTGCACATCAGAGCTTGTAGATATCTCCGTTTCCAGTTCTTATTTGCATATGGTCATTGGGGCCCCATAAGGGAAAAAGGGATGATGGGTCTCCTATACTAACTGGCAAGGTGGCTTTGCTTATTTAACTTTCATTATATAAGTAATGGATACTTGTAGAAAAATTATAAGCTGTAAATAAGTAAAAAGAAGAATATAAAAGTCACAGGCAATTGCACAACTATTATTTGGTTGTAAATTCTTCCCAATAAAAAATTAGAAAGTGTGTATATTTTCCTATAAATTTACAAAATTTTAAATCCTCTACATGCTGTTTTGTAACCTGATTTTTTTTCGCTTAACAATATATTGTGAACATATTTCAAAATAAAGAAATATAATCTCCAGGATATTTTTAATGGCTGCATTCTATGCCATTATGTGGAATAATGTACTTAACCAGTTCCTTATAGGTGAGTATTTAGGTTTGTCTAATTTTCATTATGTTATGGACCATGTTGTAGCAAACTGCCTTGTAATTAAATATCTGTGCACACACATGATTATTTCCTTAGGATAAACTCTTAGGAATGGAATGAGTACGTCAAAGGACATGCGTGCTTTAAACCTTTTAATACTCCTCGTTAAATTGCCCCCAAAGTTTTCAGGAATGTATACTCCTTCCAGCAGGATATGGCTTGGTAGAGGAACTCTGAATCTTCTAGAATCTTTCCCCTGGCTCACCTTTGAGCCTGTGAGATTGGCTTGGCCAGCCCATTGTTTCAAAATCTCCATCCAAACAGGGACAGTGCTCAGTTTCCAGACACTTCTTTCTGTTGTGTGCTCTTTCTCTCTTAACTTTTTAAAAAAATTATTTTCATATGGTTTTTCTTCTTTTTTTATTATTTTTTAAATTATTTTCATATGGTTACATATATTCTGGGATCTAACAAATGAACAAATTCAAGGTGCTGAAATCTCTTCTACCCTGATACCTAACCCTTCTCCTTGCTGAGGAAGCCCCACAATCTCATTCACAAACAATATAAATTCCCAACTTTCAGTGTATCAATGAAGAAAAATGTTTAATATCCAACTTAGGAAAACAAAATTCCCTCTCTTTATAGAAACTGGAAGACACCTGACCATAAGGGAAGAGACTGTTACCTTATGAGGTCCACACCTATCTTTTAAGATTCAGCATTGACAGAAGCTACATAGACTTTGCTGGTAAGTATTTCATCTCAAAATGCGCCAGACTTCATTGCACAGCACAGTGCTTTGCCTACACTATATCAATAAATCCTCATAACAAACCTCAGAAGTAGGTATTATTATTTTCATTTTACAGATGAAGAAATGAGGTTTAGGGAGTTTCATTCATTTGTTCTTTCAAAAAATATCCTCTGAGGGCCTACTACTAGGCTTAGCAATGTGGGGTCATTGGTGGCCTTAGAAAGAGCAGTTTCATTGGTGCAAAAACCTGATTGAAGTTCAAGAAAGAATAGAAGGAGATTGTCTGGAGGCAGTGACTGTAGTATACACTGCTCTTTTGAAGGGTTTTGCTCTAAAGAAGGAGAGAAATGGGGGTTATCGCTATAGAGGAAAGCAAGGAGGTAAAAAGAAGGGTTTAGTGAAATGGAATAGCAGTGTGCTTGTCAAAGAGAGAATGAATGAGTCAAATAGAGAAGGAAAATTTGATGATGCAGGAGAGAAAGAAGTGGCAATATTTGCTTAGCTGAGAGCAGAGAGGGTTCATCCACAGTAACAGAAGTGAGATCAGGAGGATGGGTAGGTGGTGGGAGTGTGGGAAATTCTCTCTTTGATGCCTTCATTTTTTCAGTGAAGTAAGAAGCAAGTACATTAGCTGAAAGTGAAGATGGGAGAGAAGGTTGGAAGAGAGAGGGAAAAGCAGGAAATAGCTACAAAAGTGGGACGTGAATGAATTAAGGGAGTATGTGATGATGGCCTGGTAGAGTTGAGGATGGCAGTCATAAATTTAAACTGTGACCAGTCAGTAGAGCTGTATGCTTTTCTCCAGCCATGCTCAACTGCATGGGTGCAGGTAAGGGTAGGCAAAGAGGAGGCTACTACCTGTGAGCTTGCCAAAGTGAGAGAGGGGCAAGGACATTCAGGGCTTGCCCCTGGAATTTAAAAATAGATAATGAATGGAAAGGAACCCCAAAAGGGGCAAGAGATAGGACCTTTGAAGATGCTGTTAGTTAAGGTGAGCCCAAACTGAACGAAGCTGGGCGTAATCCAATATGGCTGAAGTCCTTATGGGCAAAGGAAATTGGACCCAGGAGGAGAAGCCACGGGAAGGAAGAAGCTAGAAGTCAGTGGGACACGAAAGAGAAAGGAGAAGACAGTGCCGTGTGCATGGCCATATGACAGAAAAGCCAAGGACCAAGGACTTCCGGCAGCCAGCCCCAAAATGCCACAGTCTTCCAGGAGAAAGCATCGCCTTGTTGATGCCTCAGTTTTGAACTTCTCCTAGCCTCAAAGCCATAAGTCATTTAATTCTGTTGTTTAAGCCACTCCATTGTATGGTATTTGTTTTAGCATCAGGGAAACTAAAACAGATGGTAAAGCACTTGTAGGATCAATGGATTGAAGGTCCTGATACATTCAAAGTGTTGGAGTAAGAGGAATGTTCTTGGATTCAGTGAATTGGGAAGGTAGACGATGGTGGTGAGAGTGCAGGAAAGTTGAAATTGCAAAATGGAAGTAAATTATATTTTACAAGGTCATGCAATATTTTGTGGCAGAGCTGAGATTCAGACTCAGACCGCTCTGATCCCAGAGCCCACCCAGCCCCTAAGCTGTGCACTGGGGAAAGAGCGAGAGAGGTTTTTACTCCTAGAGGCACGGCTGGCTTTTATGGTATCAGTCATGCAAATGAGAGCCCAGAGCTATGTACAGGCAAATATTTTTAGCACCACACTGGGACAGCAATGCAAAATTTCTTCTCCCTTTCTCCTCCCCCTCCCACTTCTTACAGAAATAGTAACTGGCTCACACGGGCTGGGCTGCTTCCATGGAGAACATATGCTGCTGCTGAAGGCAAACAGACAAGACCAGCTAACGTGGAAACATGAGGTCCCTTATGGTCTGGGGGTTTAAATAGCAGTTACTGGTGCTTGTGTGCTTTTCTCCATGACGTTGATCGTTAGCTTTCCACTCAGTCTACCCCTGGGGGTGCTTGGTAAGGGCTCCTGCACTCTTTAGATATTATCCATTTTTGAACAGCAAAACCATGGACAGGTCGCATGGGTGTTATACGTAGGGCGGATTTAAATACAAAACAGACACTGAGGCACATTGCAGGCGTGAGGCAGGCTGATGACAGCCCAGGAATGCTGAGCCTGAAGCCCAGTCTCCTGTGTGACTGCTGACAGTAGGAATGTTAACGCTCAATTCCCTGAATGTTGTCAGAGCAGAGCAGTGAGTCATGTGTTCTCCCTGCAGTAGAATATCCCTCCCTCATTCATTCTCTCTCTCTCTCTCTCTCTCACACACACACACACATACACACCAGAAAGTCTTGATCAAGGGGTGTGTTCAGTCTTATCAAAAACCGTTTGCTTGGAGGCCACACACTGAGTCTTGGAAGTTGTGAGAAAAATATAATTTCCAGTTCTCAGAGATTACCATGATTATTTAGATGAGAATGGTCAAGGAAGCAATAGGACTTATTCCTCTTGTGAGTTCCGGGTATTTCTGTGTTGCTGCATTAAACATTAGCAAATAATTTGGCACATGCCCCCTTTCCCCACCGGGTTCCTCGGGCAGCCTAAACAAGGCTGTGTCCAGTCTGCCCTGTACACCCTCAGTGAGAGACACAGCTTCTCCCTGGAGGAGACAGAGGAGCTTGGCTTCTGTCCAAAGTGAATTTTATGCTTCCTTTGTTTCAGAGAAAAACAAGACTAAACTAGAGACCCATAATTTAAAGCTGGATTTATGTAGAAAGAGAGTCGCAGAAGGAAGAGCAGGGCTGGTGGTTGTGTGTATATGTATGTGTGTGTATATATGTGTTTGTGTGCATCTACATATGTGTGCAGATGTGTTTGTGCATGTGTGTATGAATGTTTGCACAAGTGTATGAGCACGGTGAATGTGTGCGTGTGCACGCTGCTGGGATGGCGTGCAGGAAGCCAGGCTTCCATGAGGGAGGCCAGTGAAAGAGTGAGGTGTGATTAAGGTGATAATGAACGTGTAAAACAATGGGTGGGGCAGACAGGGGCCTCTGGAAGCACCTAGTCCAGTCTTACCATTTATAAAAGAAAATAAAATCAGTCTGTAGAAGGAAAGTGATGTGCCTTTTAAAAGACATTTAGCTCAATGGTGACAATATGTCTCTAGAAGCAATACTGCCAAGGTAAGTCAAAGAGAGGGCTGGCCCCAAGGAGAATCATGGCTTAGGGTAAGAATCTGATAATAACTACCATTTACTAAACAACTCATATGCTTGGTACTGTACTTGGGTGCTTTGCATAAATTTTTATCTCATTTAATCCTATCAATAAGCATATGAGGGAAATGTTATTTACATTTTACAAATGAGAACAAATGACTTGTTCTCAAAAACAAGTCACTTGCCTGCCCACACCTCACTAACAGACAGCAGGCTGAGATCTGGACCCAGGTATGTCTAGTTCCAGAGCCTTCCGTCTCCCTTCTTCCTGGCCTTTTCGTCTCTTGTCATCCTCATTCTGTACATAACCTTTTCCCCTCCCCACACTAGCCGGGGTCACCTACTGCAGTAGCCTGTCCAGATGTGGCTTTCAGATGGAATCGTCTCATCCTTCCCTAACTTCCTCCAAATGTATGTGTTCTGTGCCCTCCCCCTCTTTAGAAGATTCCAATCCGACGCCTTAGTCATGGTAAGAATTCACTGGCCAGCTTCTGGAGGGGTCCAGGCTCCGTCAGAAGACCTCAGTGACAGGAGTACTGCAAGGAAACCCATAGTTGAATGGCTGTGATGCTTTGCAGAGGGTCTTCCTATAACTTCTCCTCTTTGGTTTTGAACCTTTTTCCTAGAGTTGATTTTCTCCCTCTTCTACACTACAATCCTTCCAATACTACATATCATTATGTCTAGTGCCCAGTCCAAAGCCTGGCATGTGGTAGCTGCTTAAAAAATGCATATTGAATAAACTCTCAGTGGTAGCTCACCCACAAGCTCCCTCAACATTCTTCTCCAAGTCACTCCAAATAAGTGGTTTCTTTTTTTAGATTTATTTATTTACTTACTCCTGCCCCGCCCACCTCATTGTTTTGCCCTCGCTGTCTGCTCTCTGTGTGTTCTTCTGTGTCTGCTTGTCTTCTCTTTTGGCAGCACTGGGAACCGATCCTGGGATCTTCCGGAGTGGGAGAGAGGCACTCAATCTTGTGCACCACCTCAGCTCCTTGGTCTGCTGTGTCTCTTATTGTCTCTCCTCTGTGTTTCCCTTTGTTGCGTCATCTTGCTGCACCAGCTCTCTGTGCGGGCCAGCACTCCTGCACCGGCCAGCACTCCATGTGGGCCAGCTCTCCACTTGGACCAGCTCACCCTCACCAGGATGCCCTGGGAATCAAACCCTGGACCTCCCATATGGTAGACAGGAGCCCAATTGCTTGAGCCACATCTGTTTCCCTAAGTAAGTTTTTAAAAAATGTGAGCTTTCTATGTAAAGACAGTTTCAGGACAAATTCCCCCAAAAGCCACCACCTCCACCCTACCTCCAACCAGATTGCTATCTTGAGGCCCTCATGCAGAGGATGGTGGAGCTGGCCCTGTCTCCCCTCTTACAGGAGTTCCTCCTTCCTGTTAGATGCTGCTGGCTGGTCTGAGAGAACCCAAACCAGTGGACTAGAGTGCTGCCTGTGGTGCCTCCCAGCTCCATGACACCTTGGTCAAGTTTTTAACCTCATCCGTAGACAGGAATAAGAATAAAACCTTCTATGGTAGCTTTGAGAATTTGTCTTAATGTATGTGCAGCACATGATAAAAAAGCAATTATTATTATAAGCAGTATCCATTGTATGAAATCCAGGTTCAATGGTAGTTCTGGATTAATGCATTGCCTCTTTCAAGGAACAGATTTTCATCTTAACGGGCTCATAGGGATTTCCTCAAGCATCAAGTCCAACGGTAGATGCTGCAGACGTAGTGGCCAGCAGTGGAGGTGACAGTTCTGCCTATGGTTCTTGGGATGGCTCTCCTTTCACACTACACGAGGCTTATCACTCCTGGGGATGTAGAGAGTGGGGTGGGTAGAAATTTCTGTGAACCTCAGAGTCACAACTAGTGGAGACTGCATCAAGAGGGGCTTGCCCTCCACGGAGGCTACCAATTTGGCGCCCTCCTGGAAAATGGGTGATACTCGCATCGGGAAAGCTACTCCAGAGCAGCTTTGGCTGACAGGAGGCCCCTCCATCCTGAGCTAAATGGAGAGAACTGGTCCGGGCAACATACTTTCCTTAGATGTGCATGGCATCCTTATTCCAGAAGTTCTTGCTCAGTGGCTCCCAATCAGAAAATATATCACACAAGTGCTCCTCAATCAAGCAGCAGGTTGGAGGGAGATTTGTAGTTTGAAAAGTGGATGGATGATTCTGATATGTACTGTCACTATGACCACCTTCCTCCCAGCCCCCCCTCATGGAACATGCACACATGCACACATGCACACACCACTGTCACTCACACCCTGCATACCCACTTAAGAAGGACGGTGGGAGCTGTTTGATTTGGTCCCTTTCTGAATGTGCACATTCTTCTTGAGTAATTATGGATTAGTCAAGAATACATGGATTGACTTTTTAGAGTCTGTGTTGAGTAATTGAATCTGAATGTGATTTTTATGTATTTGGTAATTTCATATGCTATTCTAGTTTAAATCCACTAAACTCACAACAGGAAGGAATTGTCAAAGAGGAAATCAATTTGGCAAAAGCCTCCATAAGCTGAGAGTCAATACTCGACATTATGGCCAGGGCTTCAGTGGCTTCAGGCCATTTAGAGTCTGGTCCTGGCCAGTAGACATACTGGGCTAAAATTAATTCCCTCTTAGACACCTAATGTTCAAGGAACTAGCTCTCTTCACCCTATTTTATCTATTTCTACATCTCACCATCTCTATAATGTTTCACACCATTTCTACAATGTCCTTTCATCAATCCACATCCCACTTCTAACTGATGAACTGAGGCAAAGAGGGAGGGAAGGAGAAAGGGAGGGAGGGAAAAATGAAAGAAGAAAGGAAGGGAAGGAGGGGGGGGAAGGAGGAAGGAAGGAAGGAAGGAAGGAAGGAGAACAGGACAGGGAATGGGAAGGGGAAGGGGAGCGGGAAAGGGAAAGAAGCAAAATGTGGAGAGATTATACAATTACTGAGTGCTTGTGTCCAAGCAGTAAAGAATGTGTCATGGGTCTCGATGAACACCTACTATGTACAGACCGATTCTGCCCAAGTGCTGGTCTCTGCCTTTTAGGAGATTATGGTAAGTTACCATTGGGTGACTGAGTGCCACCAGCTGTCAAACCAGCAGTGTTGGATCAGTTAGTAATTGAAATTCAATATAAAGAATTGCAGAATATGTAGTTTTGTGCTATTCTAGTTCAAAATCCCTATAAACACATCATAGTGTTTGGACATTAGGAGGGATTCTCACCAAATGAAACTGGTATGAGTAAAGCCTCCACGTGCACTAGGCTCATGTCTGAGTCACCTCCAGTTCTATGACTCACCATTGTTAGCATTTCAAAATGAATGTGGCCTTCTCACATGTGGATTCTGAGCATAGGCTCGCTGTGGAAATTGCTTGGACATCCTTGCTTTGGAATAATGAAGTAATAGCCAGGAAAAAGGGGACAAGCCCTATGCCTGCACCCATTGGCCCATTTGGGAGCCCCATATGATGATATACATGTTTGTTTTGTAAGTTCAATATACACTTATTGTTTACATATGTTCATGTATGTATAATATATATCAATAAGATAAAAAAAAAAAGACTCTTAGAATACTCACACCTCTCTTGCTTTGGTAGGTGCATTGGGGTTGACCCAAACTGTCACCTAGGGGCCAGCAATGAGCTGGAAGAAAGAAGGCCAATTTGTGGAGTGCTAGTTAAAAGGATGAAGAGTTCTCATGATGGTGAGAAATCTGTGCTGCTGATCAGCAAGGATCAAGTGCCTGGGAATGAAATCATTCCTGAATCCGTGACCTGGAGTCAGCCTCAGAAGCGCCGTGTGGCTGCTGCTGCTGGTGCCAGCATATACTCCCTTGGGCCCATGACCTTTCGTGCCTATGACACTGATTTCAGATTTGCAGCATTTTGCATGAGGGTTTGCTCTGACCTCCAGGGCATAATCTATCCATGGGTATACAGACTAGAAGTGGTGAGGATTTACAGCTTCTGGAAGCGGCTGTCAAACCAATAACCGATGGGAGTTGGTAAATAAAGTTCCCACTCTCTTGCCCCTCAGTTGGGGTAGCTCTGAGGCTGATACTTTAAACTGGCTTCCAGAATTTCCCAGAGGATTGAGCTCCAGTTGCCCACAGAGGTTACTTGCTTGACAATACTTGCCTTCTCTTCCTGAGCTCATTTCCCCCTCCCCCTCCCGGTGTTTCCTGGGATCACTTCCCAAATAAATAGCTTGCACTTGAATCCTTGTCTCAAGGTCTCAAAGTCTACTTCTGAGGGAATCCAGACGAAAGACAAAGGTCATCTGTTCTCATCACAGTTTTTCTCACCTTGGTCAAATCAGAAGCTTAGATAATTGAAGTTCTCTTGATCTTTGACTATAAACCAGTGCTGAAAATCCAAACACCCATGGAGGCGAGGCAAGTTACATAAACGGGAGAAGTGGGCTGGAAAGAGATTATGCTTACCAGATGGTACACACGCCATCTCAAAGACCCAGCTGCTCCTCAGCCCTAGCCAACTGTGGCCACGTGGAGAAGTGGGCCCAGTGTGGCCACATCAAATCCTTCACAAGAAGCCAGAAATTCAGAATTCTGTGCAGAATCTCTTAATTTGTAAATGTTGGCCACAAATTCAGATGTTTTTGTAACAATGAGTTGATCCAATAAAACACATCTGTGAACCATAATTGGCACAGAGGCCACCAGTTTGCAATCATTATTACAGAAATATAGCCATTAGCTATAAATTCATAACTAACATTTAAAGTCACAAGAGCTGTTGTGCTCAAAGTGGAGTTTCACAGCCATTGTCACATTTCTACATCCTCTTTAAAAAATCTCAACTTCTTTTCATAGGCCCCTTCTTCACCCCACCCCGAAACAGTTGTATTCTACATTACATTTCTGTTCACAAAACAAAAGAGCCCCAAGTGGAAAGAGAAAGCTAATCATGGATTTGGCATCTAATTGTGATCTGGCCTAATATAATAGCCTTAGAGCCAACTGGAAAGGAAACGCCCACCCGAATCTGTCAAGACATGTGCTGTCACAGTGAGCTGAATGAAAGAGAACTACTCAGATGTACATATGTATCTGGGTTTAGGTGATAGCTCCTCCAAGGGCATGGTGATGTCAAGTAGTTTGGCAGGTTCAATTCTCTTAGCACCCACATTTGCACTGCTTCTAAGACAGGTTGATTGAAAGCACATGTGCTAACAGTAACTGAGCATAACATGTGAAATTAAGGAAAGTGTGGAGGTTTCACTCTGACTTTAGTGGTCCTATGCTAACCCTTTCCAGTTGTTCAGGGTGGGGAGGACACATCATTTTCCATTTTTAAAAAAAAATTTAGGAAACGGCTTGAGGCTTTTAGGCTGCTTTTCACTCAGGCATATAGGAGCCAAAGTGCACAAATAATAAGAGTTGAGTATCTTGAATCCCAGCTCTTATGGAAGGAAAATCATCATCAAAGCAGTGCTTTTAGGTCTGTGTGTCAACCAGCCACCCACTAAGAAAGTGGAAAATGGTGATGTGTTTCAGGTTTAGTGGAAAAATAAATTTACTTTGAGATAAAAAGACTTATCGGTATTTTTACCAGTATTCTTCCAAAGTGTCGAGGTCGTGAAAGACGAGGAAAGGCTGAGGAACTTTCACAGGCTGGAGGAGACTAAGGAGGCATGGCAGCTAAACATAATGCAGGATTCAGGATTAGACCCTGGACCAGAGAAAGGGCATTCGTGGGTGTGGCAGTTTGAGATCATTTATAAATTGCAAAAGAGAGATTACGTTTGTAAACTGGTCTCTCCCTCTGGGTGTGATCCCCTTTGATTGTATTAGGTCAGTGGAGACGTCTTTGATGTTAACCTTAGGCTTTGATTTCACCAGGTCAGTAGGCTGTAACTCACGTTGAGTCCCTGCCCCCTTGGTGGGCTATGTAAACAGACACTCACTCAAGAAGACACACAGAAGAAGATACACGAGAAAGGAGAGAGAGCTCCATAGACGCGGAAGAGGAGAGAACTTTGATCCGGCAGCCCCTGGGAGAGATGAGCCATTCGCCTGACAGTTTGCAGCCGAAGAGAACAGAGCAGCTGAGCAGCTAAGGCCTGGGGGACCAGGTAGAGACCACCCACCATCCTGCTTTAACACGTGGCAGCTGACTTGGATGAGAATCTACCTCTTACAGTACCTTGAGATGGACTCTTTGGGGCCTTGTAACTGTAAGCTTTTACCCCAAATAAATATCCTTTATAAAAGCCAACAGATTTCTGGTACTTTGTATCAGCACCCCTTTGGCTAATTCAGTGGGAAAAACTGGTGAAATATTAATAAGGTTTGTAGTTTAGTTAAGAGTATATTACCAAGGTTAGTTACTTGGTTTTGATCATTGTAATATGGCTGTATAAGATGTTAACTTAAGGGGAAGCTGAGTGAAGGGTATAGGGCAATTCTGAAATATTTTTGCAACTCCTCTGTAAGTCTAAAACTATCTAAAAAAAAAAAAAAAATTAAAAGACTCCCTTGAACAAGATTCTGGTGCATGACAGGGCTTAACCAAGTAAGCAAGCATTCGTACAAAATCCTGCATTGGTAGGCTTTTGAGGGGGAGGGCCTGGGTATGCTGCATCTACTACAGAGAGATGTGTTTAAACTCTGTTTACAGAGAGACTGAGGGTCAGAGAGACTGACCTGTCAAATGTTACCCAGCTAATAGGTACATGGATGGCAAAGACAGGTGGCTGGTAATGCCTACTGTGAACATTTTCTAGGTTCTAAATATTTTATGATAGTGATTCTCAGGCACAGAAATAAAGAAAAAGGTAAAAGGGGCAGAAATAAAAAGCCAGATACAAGCAGTGCAAGCATATTTAGGAATTCTGTGAATGATCAAGATAGTGTCTTGGATCAGAGGGGAGAGGGCAGCCTTTCCAGTAATGTTAGGACAGCTGAGTGTACATTTGGGAAAATGCATACCATTGCTCCCCCCTACCCCACCTCCAGTTTATAGAGAGAGTAAGATTTAGAAGTTAAAAACAAAACCATGGAAGTGCTAAAAGACCAGTGCATCTTTCCTATATAATCTTTGCATATAAAGTATTTTTCTAAGGAGGACCCCAAAGGCAAAAACCGTGAAGGAAAACTGAGAGACTTAACTAAACTCAAAGCAGATGCATTTTACACCCCCCTCCTCAGTGACAGCAAACCAGCCACCGCAGCACACAGAAAGAAAAATGCAAATAATAAGTAGAAAATACCTGGAGTTAGGAGTTACTGCTCTCCATATAGAAGAAGCTTTTATTAATCAAGAGGAAAAGCATTCCCTAAAAGGAGCCTAAGGAAACGGATGACTATTATAAAATTTAAGGGTGATGAACCTTGAAAACATGGCTGGAAACCAGTCCTGATAGTCTCTGAAAGCTGCTCATCGAGGGTGCTCCAGTGGACCCTGGCCAGGCACTTGCAAAGTTGAAGTTAAATGGTCCAGGGACACCTCTGGTGGGGTGGGGTGGGGGAGGGTGGGAGGGGCAGGAACGGCAGAGCTCGCTGATACGAGACCATCTTCCTTGTAACAAAGAGGGCTCTAGTCTGGGGAATCAGGCAAGGGCAAAGCTAGGGGGAGGGACATGTAGGAATCTAAAGGAATCCCCATTCGTCTTAGTTTGTCAGGGCTGCTGGTCTGCTTCAACAACAGGGATTTATGGTCTCACAGCTCAGGAGTTTCCAAGGCCAACATCACGGTGTCAGCAGAGTCACGCTTCCTCTGAAGTGTTTTCGTGGTGACTTTCTTGGTGAGGCCAAATGAGTGAGTAGAAAAGATAACATTTATTTCGGTTGCTACTGCTCTAGGAAAGTAAGTATAGGAATGATGCACAAGACTGGTTCCCCATTTATCCCTCCAACCTCTGCCCCTAGCCTGCACAGATCCACACATCCAAAAATACTCACGTATAGATACACACCTACAGATTCTACCTGGAAATATCTGTCTCAGAGATAGCAGCCAATTTATATATAGGTGAAATTTCTCTGGAGAAATCCTTCATTGACATAGTTAGGTCATGTCCTTAAACATCCACTTTCTTTTTGTTTTTGACTTCTGTTTTTATATGGCAGACAGCAAGTAGCTCAAGGCAAATGCCTTTGCAGAGGCAACCACTGCGAAATAACTTGGGTGTGTGCAAATCTGTAAGTTCCCTTGATGGTGCCTTCCTTGGTATATTGAGTTATTTTCTCTCTGTCCTCAGGGTGATCCAAATTAAGTAGCAATTACAGTTGGGGGGAAAAAGGGATTTTTAGAGCTGATTTTTAGCCGGGCAGTATTATCTGGCTGAAGTCTTTATTATCAGTTGTCCATAGAGAATCTTCGGAGCCATCCCACTGGGTCATGAATTGTTGACCTTGTGGCTTCTGAGATAGTCTTTCTCCCTGGTATTCTATGCCGCTGAAAAACTCCTCACAATGATTTGGCCTCATGGAAATATACTAGGCTGCTTTGTGGAGTTAGTTTCCATTTGGGCCAATCGTTCATGGAACACAGGCTGTAAAAGAAAGTGAACAGGGAAAAAGGCATATGTCTCCCAAACCTCTGAAGTAGAACTTGATGGGAGTGAAGGTGGGAGATATATTTCTAGATTGAAGTCTTGCACATATGGAAAGCAAGGGAAAATGCAGAATGTGCTTCTTAAATGAAAATAGATATTTTTAAAAACATATTCACATACTTACTATAGATACCAGTTGAAGAATCTGGTCTAGCCACGTGGATAAATGGTTAAAACAAAAATCTGTTCACCCACAAAAAGCTAAGGAATGTCATGTTCATATAGCTTGTGTGCCTCAAACTTTTTTGTATGCTTTTTGTCTCGTGCTTTTTTAGAAACTGTATGATAATAAAATGAAAATAAAGGGAGATGGTAAGAAGAAGAAGAGTGATAATATCAGCTATAACTTATTGACTGTGCACTTACTTATCAAGCATATGTCACTACAAACAGCAGTGACAACAGCAGCCAACTCCTGGAGTTCTCTTTGACAGGAGAGGGTGTAGTCTCTATGCCACCTGCCACCCAAACTATCCTTCTCCCTGGGGTTTGGCTTATTTTATACTTGCAAAGTGTTTTTGCTTTAAAATGTATATTATATTATATATATATATATAGCTGAGATAGGAGTCAGTGATGAGGTCTGCTCAAGTACTTTGACCTGAATCTCTCACAAACACTTTGATCTGGGCTCTTGGAAGCACTTAATAACTTGACATTTTAAAGCGTCCTTGGAATTATACATCCAGTGTGGAGGAGTAAGCTCCTAACAAGCAGATCCTATGCTGGTAACAACTAAATCTCTGAACTAAAGACCAAAGATGTTGCAGGAAAGAAGAAACTTGTAGGAAGTGACTGATTCAGATGGGTTTCCCCGGTGGAGAAGTTTGCCTTTGTTCCAGTTAACAATATATTGCCTCTCACCTCAAATCCACCTTTTATTGCTTACTCATAAAACAAGAACAGTTCTCCCTTACCACTGGGCATGATGTGAAGCTTATCAGCAGAGGGAATTAGAAAACACTGGAAGAAGAAAGGGTCATTCTTCCTGATTCCAGTGGGATTCCCTCTTGGCCAGCTCCTGGGACATACGGCAATCAACAGGAAGTTGCATCAACTTGTTGGCAGCTTCCCCCAGCTCCACAGAGGGCCATACTATCTGTAGGTCTGCTGGCAAATAATTCTCTTAGTTTTCCTTCATCCAAGAATATCGTGAATTCCCTTCATTCCTGAAGAATATTTTCAGTGGGCAGAGGATTCTAGGTTGACAGTTGCTTTTTTTCCAGCATTTGAAATCTATTATACAACTTCCTTCTGGCCCATGAGAAATCCACTGTCATCAATCTGTTTTTCTTCTCAAGGTAAAGTTTCATTTTTCTCTGGATGCTTTTGAGATTTTTTCCTGTCTTTAGTTTTTAGAAGTTTAATTATGATGGATTTCTTAGGGTTCATCCTGTTTGGGGTTGGCTCAGCTTCTTGAATCTGTACGTTTATGTTTCTTGCCAAATTTGACATGATTTCAGCCAAAACTTCCTTGAGGACTTTTTCAGCTCAATCCTCTCTCTCCTCTAGTTTTGGAACTCTAATGACACAAGTATTAGATTGTTTGTTGTATTCCCACAGGTCTTTTCTTTGTTTTTGTTCAGCCTCTTTTCTCTCTGTTGCTCAGATTGTATAATTTCTACTGTTCCATCTTCCATTTCACTGATTCTTTCCTCAGCCTCCTCCATTCTGCTGTTAAGCCCTTCCATTGAGCTCACTATTTTTAAATTCCAAATTTTTCATTTGTTTCTTATTTATATCTTCTATTTATTTGGTTGGACTTTCTTTTTCTTCTATTTCTGCTGAGGCTTTCGATATTTTCACTTGTTTTAAGCATTTTGTAATGTTTGTTGAAGTAGTTTTATAACAGCTGCCTTAAAATCTTTGCCAGATATTTCTAATATCTGTCATCTCAGTTTTGGCATTTATAGACTGCCTTTTTTTTTTTTTTTAGGTACCAGGGTCCTCGAATTGAACCTGGGACCTTGTATGTGGGAAGCCGGTTCTCAATCACTGAGCCACATTGGCTTCCCTGAGTTGGTTTTTTAGTTTGTTTTTTGTTTTTTCAGGGGGCACCAGGAACCAAACCCAGGACCTCTCATGTGAGAGGTGGGAGCTCAACTGCTTGAGTCACATCTGCTCCCTATTGACTGCCTTTTATCTTTAGTTTGAGATCTTCCTTATTCTCCATATTATGAGTGATATTTGATTGAAACCTGGTCATTTTCATATTATTTCATGAGAATTTGGGTCCTACTTAAACCTTTTGTTTTAGTTGGCTTTGTATGACACTGGTCTTTCCAGTGAAGGGAAATACTACTTCATTACTGCCAGTTGGAAGTAGAAGTTCAGGATCCACATTAGGCTTCCATTGGCTCCAGAAGGGGTGGCTCCTCTTTACTGCTGGGCAGAAGTAGGAGTTCTGGCTTCATTACCACTGGGTAACTGTGAAAGTCCCACCCCCCTACTTCGCCTTTTCTGATACCATCCCAGTGTGGGTATTGGGGCATCTCATTACAGCCCTGCAAGGGTAGAAGCGTAGGCTGCCCATTCTGCCTTTGCTCGCATGCATGGGGGTGATGTTTGGCTGGAGTAGAGCAATTATTGTCTAAAAGTTTTCTGTCTTGATGGGCTTCCCCTTTCCTTGTTCTTTGGAGGGAGAGACCAAGCTTTTGTTGGGGCTCGTTTTGTCTTTGCCCATTGACATTCCCTGATTGCAAACTTCTTTGCTCCAATTCTAGAATACCTGAGGGAAAAAGAAAACCCACAGAAGAGCTCACCACTCACTGTGTTGTTCCTCAGGTCCCAAGATTCCCAGCTGGTCTGCCTTCTTCTGTCTTTCAGAGTCTTATGTTTGAATGCTATATATTACCCAGAGTTTTTAGTTGTACTTAGTATGAGGAGTACTTGGTCTGCTCCATATGCCCTGGTGTGGAAGTTCCAAAATTGTTTTTATTTATATATGTTTTAAGGGAGACACTGGAAGCTGGAAATCCTTCATAAACTTAAGTTGCACATGTATCATCTCATTTATTATTCAGAAATCTTATAATGGAGGTAGAGTTTTTTAATGAGAGATGAAGGCTTAGAGAGATAAGAAAATTGCCCAGGGTCTTCTTACAACTAGTAAATGATAGCACTAACCCAGGTCTCTCTAAATGAGAAACCAGCAAAATGCCTGTGGTCTCTGAGCTCTGACCTGTTCCTGGAGCCTTCATTATATAACAGGAAGACAGGTGTGGTGTGGAGTGTGTGTGTGTGTGTGTGTGTGTACAGGCAAGCTGGGGCTGACATTCCCATCATTTGGTATGGTGAGGGAGAGTACCAGCATGAGGAAACAAGAGCCCAGGAGGCTGAGAAGCCCGGAGAACCTCACAGGCCATGTAGTTCACAGGCCCTGACACTAGAAGCAGGTAGGGTATTCCACCTGTTCAAGGCAGTTTCATTTACCTAGAGCGTAAGAACTATCCACTTTGCTCTGGGGAACTCTGATTCTTTATGAGGCATGAGAATGAGACTGGAGAGGTGAGCAACTTGGCGATCATTTTATACTTTGGAGGACAGAGTGACCTGCCCGAGGTCACGCAGCCTCTAATGTTTAAACTGAAGAAAAGAGCCTACATCCTCCGTCTCCCAATTCAAAGGTATTTCCACTATAAAATGATAGACTTGGAAATTCTTTTGTTGCTCAAGGATAAGAAGAGATGGGAACTATTATTTGGTGGGAATAAATAGAAGAAAATGTACTGCCCCTTACTAGTCATCAACATCTCTTTTTTTTTTACTTTATCTTGTACATTTAGTAATTGAAAATACAAACAATTAAAGACTAAAAAGTAAACACAGATGAATAAATATATACATTTCTCAATTAAATGTACTGGATACATATAAAATTTTTAAAAATCAAACAATACATTACACAATATATTTGGTTCATAGTAATGCATTCATACAGTACTTGTCCTTTTGTGTCTGGCTTGCTTCGCTTACCGATGTTCACAGCAACATTATTCACCATTGCCAAAAGCTGGAAACAACCCAGGTGTCCATCAACCAATGAATGGATAAACAAACTGTGGTCTAGTCACACGATGGAATATTATGCGGCTGTAAGAAGAAATGAAGTCGTGAAGCATATGGCAACATGGATGAACCTGGAGGACATATCTCTTTTTAACAGAATGAAATGATTAGGGCTGAGGACCTAGGCCTCTCTGAAATAGATAAATTCTGTATGCTCAGGATGAAGCTTGGGATGGGATGAATTTCTTCGGATTAACCATCCACCATTTCATCTGTATATGATTTCTTTAAAAAGTCCTTCCAATGTCTCATGTAAGCATGGCTTGGGAATCTGCCCAGTCTTAACCCATGGGGACCAAGTTACCTTTCTGCATTTCTGCAGATGACCTGCTTCAGCCTCCTTTTCCAGGGTGCTGGTGAGCACCTGCATCCCCTGAACACTGATGGTGAGTTGCCACAGGCCAAAGGTTAAAAAATCACCTAGTGGGCCACTTTTGGAGGGTCTTTGCTCTTTCTGAGCAGAAAGTGACCTTGGAGTCCATGCTGTTTTCAGTCCTTTCACAAAATCACAAGATTTATTACTGGGTGTAACAAGCCTATTGTTAATTGATAAAGCACATGTTACAAATAATACATTCATAAGGGGGCAAAAAGATTTTATTAATTGACTTAGTAAGCTAAACATTGTAATGAAGGTGTTTTCAATCTTTTAATTGAAAAGGAGCATTAAAGCTGACAGATTCAGTCTTCTGGAATTTATTTAAAAGTTTCAGTGATCTTGCTTCAGGGTTATGTACACATTCTGGTTCCTGGCTCTTGCCTCTTTCTAGAGTTACGAAGACGACGGGCCCTGCAGTAGTCCTCGATGGGTGATACCTGAAACCGTCACGCCTTTCCTAGTCTGGTCCTAAAGTGACAGGACTTGTCCTCTTAGGAAGAAACTTAAGGAAGAGGGGAAACAAGATCGGTGCTCAGCCCAGGGTGGTAGGAGGAAGAGAAACTGCCCTTTACTTACGAATGTGCTTTTAGATATCTTTTCAACTTCGGCTGCCTTCCCGAGCTCTGGCCCTCGCATCTGCTGAACACAGTCAGCTCTGATGGTGGCATTTTTCTAAGGTCAAAATAAGATGTCCGATTGGTTTCCATCTATTTTTTAAATTCTCTTTGACTTCAGAATAAGCAGTTTTAGTGTTTACTAAATATCCCATGCGTGGTAAATGTGGCCGTTCCATAATTCTATATAAGGGGCTTTGGGGGTCTCAATTCATGTCTCTTCCATGTGATAAACTGAGGAACTTGTCCTAAAGCAGTTTTTGCGTAGAAATCACATGGTTTTAAAATATCTTACATATTAAAGGTGATGACAAATTGGTTTTATGTTCTTCACATTTACATAAGATTGAGGAAACATCAATGG
>JAQZBX010052812.1:0-19035 GCA_029593785.1 Cabassous unicinctus | reverse complement strand
TAAACTGGGATTTCATAAAACTTAGATATTTAACATCTTAATTTGAGGTATTAATCAGCTTAAATAATGTTAGTAGATGAAGTCCAAGAGGTGGGCTAGGGATCATGCTCAGCCTTTTAATCCAGGATAGGGAGATATAATTTTATTCTTAATGTGAAAGGAAGCCATTGGAGGACTTGGATAGGGAAGTGAGATAATATGATTTTATCTTAAGGGATCTTAAACTGTTATACGGAATATAAACTGTAAATTGGCAATAATGTAAGTAAGAAGATGAATTAGGTGGGTATTGAACAATCCAGGGTAAAAAATAATGAATTAGAGTAGAGTGGTAAAATTGGCAAGAAGTGGTTCTTATTGGTAGAGAAAGTTTCTACAGTTTAAAGAAAATTCCAAGATAATTCATTGATAATTATTATGTTTCAAATAGTAGAATTTGTATAGTCTTTGTGTGCATGATGCCAGAATATCATGAGCTCCAGTGAGGCCTGGGCATTTTGTTTGGGACCGATTTTTAGGAGATAAAGATCCAGAATAACCAGGCCTATGACTTGGGATTCATTTCACAAAAAATTGGGAATCAGATAGTTTTGAGTAGGGCAACAGTGTGGCTTCCCTGCCATTCATAAAAATAATACTGTAGTACAATAGTGGAAAAACTGGTGAAATGCTAATAAAGCCTGGTCTCTAGTTAATAGTTATATCAGTGTTAATTTCTAAGTTTGACAAAAGTGCCATGGTTATTGAAACAGGCAGGATAATGGACACCAAAGATGTCTAGGTCCTAATTCCCAGAACCTCTAAATATGTTATATTGCAAGACAGTGGGGAATTATGATAGCAGATGGAATTAGAGTTGCTAATAAACTGACCTAAAAATAGGAAGATTATCTTTGGTTATTTGAGTGAGCCAAATGTAATGCCAAGTTTCTTTAAATATGGAAAAGGAAGATGGAAAAGTCAGTGTCAGATTAATTTGATGTGAGAAAGACTTGACTAGCCATTGCTGTGTCATTGAGCTACAAGTCAAGGAATACAGGTAGCCTCTAGAATCTGGAAAAGGCGAGGAAACAGATTCTCCCCATAGTCTCTAGAAAGGATAGCAACCCGGCCAACAGCTCGATTTTATCCCAGTGAGATGCATTTTTGGACTTCTGATCTCCAGAAGTGTAAATCATCAAATTTGTGTTGGTTTAAGCCACTACATTTATTGCAATTTGTTAGAGAAGCAACAGGAAACTAGTGCAGTTAAGTAAGTTGTTCTTTTTAGGACAAGATGGAAGAAGAATATATGAAAAACTCTCTGTACTATCTTGTACTTTTCTGTACATATGAAAGTTACTGCTTATTAAAAGTTTTGAAAAAAATACTGTGGAGCTTTCTCCCTCTCCATTAACTCATTCGTTAAGGTCATCATCATTCACTCTATCTTCTTTTCTCTATAATTACTTTTAAACTTGGAGCTCTAACTGGAGACCCATATGCTATTTAATTGTTTTCAATATCTCTACATATCTTTCTGCAATTTCTTTTTCACTAACAGTTTTCTTTTTTTTAACTTTATTGCAGTGACATATATACAACTCAAAATTTCCCATTATATCCATGTTCAAGTATACAATTGAGTGGTATAAATTACATCTAAAATATTGTGTTATCATCACCAATATCTATTACCAAAACTTTTCATTAAATCAAACCAGAAACTTTGCAACCATTAATCAGTAATTCCCTTTTATCTCACCCAGCTCCTAGTAAACCATATTCTAGTATCTGGCTCTATGAATTTACTTATTCTAATTATTTCATATCAGTGAGATTGTACAATATTTATCTTTTTGTGTCTTGATTTTTTCACTCAACCTAATGTCTTCAAGTTTCATCCATGTTGTCTTTAAGGTGCATCCATTTTGTTGCACTTAACAAAAGTTTATTCCTTTTTATTGTGAATAATATTCCATTGTATGTATACTCCATATTTTGTTTATTCATTCATCTGTTGATGAATAAACAAAACCTGGGTTACTTCCACCTTTTGGCCATTTTGAATAATGTTTCTCTGTTTATCAGTATGCAAATATCTGTTTAAATCCAAGCTTTCAATTCTTTTGGGTATATACCAAGAACTGGGATTACCAGCTCATATGGTAATTCTCTTTTCAACTTTCTGAGGAACTACCAAACCAAACTCCACAGTGGCTGCACCACTTTACAATGCCACCAGTAATGTACAAGTGTTCTTATTTCTCCACATCTCACAAAAACTTATAATTCTCTTTTGTTTTTTTTAATAATAGCCCTGGTGAGTAAAGCATATCTCACTGTGGGTAATTGCATTTAAAATTTTAATACATATAATTATTATACTGTGCCATGACAGTAATCTATGAATGATATCGCTCCATCAATATTAACTCAACATTTTTTTCCAGACTTTTTTCTTTATTTTCTATTTCTTTTTTCTTTTTTCTATTTTATACATCCAAGCTCCAAGTACACTGGACTCCTCTATTCTCCTTAAGCATGCCATACTTTTTTATCTCATATTTTTTTATTTTTATTTTTTTTAAAGTTTTAGGTTACAGAATAGTTACATTGAATACATAGGGGATTCCCATATACCCCACCCACTCCCCCTCCCGCACTTCCCCCATTAACAACATCTTACATGAGTGTGGTACACTTGTGACAATTGATGAACAAATATTGAAGCTTTGCTACTAACCATGATCAATAGCTTACATTATGGTTTACACTTTGCACCATACAATTTTATAGGTTTTGACAAAATGTATAAGGGCCTGTATCTGTCATTGCAAAATCATGCAGACCAATTCCAATGCCCTAAAAATGCCCTATGTTCCACCTATTCTTCCCTCCCACTCCCCTCAGAACCTCTGGTAACCACTATCTTTATATTCATATACACATCCTTCCATTACTACAAGAATAATAATATTTTGGTCCATGGTTGCATTCCCCCATCCTGTTTATTCATTCCTCAATCTTGAGGATTTGGGGATGGTGATTCCTGCCCTGCTTCATACTGAGAGGGGGGTTAGATATTATGAGGCAGATCAAAGGAACTGTTTTGCTTGCAGTTGTAGATGCTTTTTCCTTTTTGGGATGGGCATTGTCCATCACCATCGTTTTGTTTGTTGTCCTGGGCAAGTCTGATGAACTGGAGAGTAGGTGTTGGCTGCAACTTTGCTGAGATTCAGGGCTTAATTGGCATATGAACAGACCAAAGATTCAAATCTCTGGGAAGTATATATAAATTGTATAGTGCTAATTTTAGGTTCAAATAAAAGGGATAGAAGAATCTTGTGTAGGGAAAAATGATCCTAATTCTGATACATTGGGGAAATAGGTTATCATATATTCCTAGGTAAGGCCCACTGATGGGATGCTGATTTCATGGAGTTGTGTGCCTTGCCTAGAGTATCCAACTGTCTCCTCGGCCCTGGCCCTTGGGAGTACTTACTGTAGCAGTTAGTGAGGTCTGCCTGAGATATGCATAAGCATAACCTCTGGAATGACCTCCCAACTCAATTTGAAATCTCTTAGCCATAAAAAATCTTTTGTATTTATTTTTCCCCCTTTTGGTCAAGGTATTTTTCCAAATGCATCAGTGGTTTGCACTTGGTAATAATCCTTTGGTGCCAAGGAGTCTCATCCCTGGGAGTCATGTCTCAAGCTGGGGAGAAGGTAGTGAGTTTATTTGCTGAGTTTGGTTTAGAGAGAGGGAAGCCACATTTGAGTAATGAGGAGGTTTTCAGGCATTAACTCTTAGGCAGTAAATATTATTAGGTTAAGATTCAATTTTATAAGAATAAGGTTTATAAGTACAAGCATTAATATTGAGGATTTGGCATATTGGTCTGTTTTCTTTTTTTAGGCACTTCCTGTGTACTCTAGAGATTCTTGCCACTTTATTAGAGAACATAGCAGAACTCCCGAAGATGTGAAGTTAATATTTTCTTAATTATTGTTTGGGTCTCCACCCACTGAGATAACACTCTATGACCACATGAACACATTCATATTCCATAGAGACATGACCAGGTACACCTTTCCCCACACATGCCCCACTACTAACACCCTGCACCAGTGTTAGCACCTAGTTAGCACCCTGCTATAGGTGCCAAAAGAACATTCCTACAATTGTGTTCTCAATCACAGTCCTCTACCTCTCCAGAGTTCACCTGTTCCTTCCTCCAGCCCTCCCCTCAGCTCTATGGATAGCCCCACCCATGCCCCAAATCCTGCTCACACTCATACTCCAAAATTGTCGACTCCATTCATTTCACTGCATCACTCTTACCCCTATCCTCTACCAAACTTCTCCATTCCCCTTATCTTAGATTCTACCCAGATTAAGTATCAGCTCACCACTCTCTACATGCTTTTTATCCCCTGGTAACCTATCTTCCAGATTCTATCCCTGTAAGTCTGCTCAATATCCTTAATTAATATCAGTGAGGTAATGCAATATTTGTCCTTTAGTGACTGGCTTACTTCACTCAACCTGATGTCTTTAAGCTTCATCCATGTTGTTGTGTATACCAGAACTTCTTTCCTTTTTGGGGTGAAATAATGTTCCATTGTTTGTATATACCATATTTTCTCTATTCATTCTTCTCTTGATGAATAAACAAAATTTGGGTTGCTACCATCTTTTGGCTATTGTGAATAATGTATACACATCAGTGTACAAATATGTGTTCAAATTCCTGCTTTCAATTCTTTTGGGTATATACAAAGAACTGAGATTTCCAGCTCATATGTTAATTCTATTTTCAACTATTTGAGGAACCACCAAACTGACCTCCACTGTGGCTGCACCATTTTACAATGTCACTAGCAATTTGTAAGTGTTCTTATTTCCCCACATCCTTACCAAAACTTATAATTTTCTTTTTTTAAAAAATAGTAGTCACCATGGTGAGGAAAGTATATCTCAGTTTGAGTTTTTATTGCATTTAGCTTTTTTATAGATGTAATTATTCATGCTATGCCATGACATTAATCTATGAATGATATTTCTCTGTCAATATTAATTCAACATTTCTTTCTATGTTTTTGTTCTTTCTTTCCATTTCTTTTTCCTTTTTTTCTATTCCATACGCCCAAGCTTCAGGAACACAGGACTCTTCTATTCACATTAAACATGCCATGCTTTTTTTTACATTTATTTTTTATTACATTCTTCCCAGGAAACACTTCAAGAAAGAAATTATAATAATTTCAAAATGCATTTCCTGGACTCAATAAATATCTTTTATAATTATACCCAATCAATATCTAGAAATGTGTATAGATACTAAGCCAATTAATAAATAAAATAAGGAAAATAACTATGTAAACTACAAATCTCTGGTGGGATCATGCATGATCAGGTAAGTTACTTTCCCACGAGTATTTCTATTTTTATTTTTTTAATTTATTTTTTGCTGGATCTTCTTTTAAATATATGTTTTATTTATTTTTAAAAGATACTTAAATTACATAAAATGTTACATTAAAAATTATAAGGGATTCCCATATGGCCCACACCCCACACCTCCCACTTTTCCCCACATTAACAACTTCTTTCATTAGTATGGTACATTCACTGCAAATGATGAACACATTTTGGAGCATTGCCACTAAGCATGGATTTTTAAACATGATTCACATTTGTTTCAATCAAATACACATCCACTGCAAGAGTTAAATTAGACAGCTGGTACTCACAACTTGAAACTCTAATCTTTGATATATTAAAAGAAAATTAAGAGTAATACAAAGAAATGCAAGAAGAAAATTTCAGGACCATTGATCAGAAGCTTTAAATGTTTGCTGTACTACTTTGGCATACACGAAGGTTCAAGTAAGAATAAGAAAGAAGAGCATTTCCCTTTCCCACTGAAGACATGATCCAAGAAGTAGGCAAATAGACATTCTATAGAAAAGAGCTGGCCACTAGGATGTTACAAAGGATTTAGATTAGCGACTAACCAACTTTAAAAAGCTTTAACTAGTCAATGTTACAAAAACATATTTAGAGTAATATTTATGAATATAAGCATAAAAGGGATTTTTTGGCTTCTATAAGCCATTATCTTTGAAATGTTAGAAGTGGGTTCCAACTTGCGGTTCTTCTCTGTATGAGAAGTGAATAGCTGCAGTGTATATGGATGACCTACTGATTTACCTTCTCAAAGTATTCTTTGGAAGCAATCAGATTTCACTTGATTGTAGGAAAATCTGGTGTCCAGTTTGCTAGGCAGACTTCTCCAAGGGTTTCCACAAACTTGAATGTCTTCACCAAGTGGAGGGTCCACACTTCGATCCACTGGGAGATCATTGACACTCAAATGCTTGATCACTCCACTGAGGTCAATTATAAAGAGACCTCTTAGTGAAAGACCAGCACCTTCTAACAGCACACCATAGTCCAGGGAAATTTGTTTAGTTAAATCTGACAAGAATGCCATGTTCATGTGGCCCAAACTGCCATTCTTCCTTGGTGTGTTTACTTAGGCAAGATGGCTAAAGTGGGAATCCACAGAAACAGCAACAACTTCACAGTTCACATCATGAAATTCATTGGCTTTGTCACTAAAAACAACAATTTCTGTAGGACACACAAAGGTGAAATCCAAAGGAGAGAAGACAAGCACCACATATTTCCCCTTAAAGCCATCAAAGCTTAGTTCTTTGAACTCTCCTGTTGACAATCGCTGTACCCTTAAAATAGGGTGCATGCTGGGTGACAGCAGGAGTACAGTATCATGAACTGCTGCTGAGGGCAAATTTTGCTTGACCAGAACCAGACCACACAATGTTTGCCAAGTACTTTCTTCCAGAAGCTGCAAGTATTAGGGCAGAAAATAGGCCCCAAGGAATGGCGCTCACATGTTGCCAATTGAAGGCCCAAGTAGCCTTCTTGCAGTGGCAGCCATTTTAGGCCCCACCGCAGACAGACACATGCCATACTTTTTGATACTGCCTAACTTTTAGCTTACGTTTTTATATCTTTGTAGTGTATCTCACCTCCCTTGCATTGTTATCTTAGCAAAATAATAGTGGTATTTATAATAATGATGATAAAAATATTAATGAATTTACCTCTCCGTCTCTTTGAGCTTACACAACAAGACCAGTTGAGTTAGAACGCAGTTAAAATAAATTTTGGGAGAGCAGATGTGGCTCAAGAAATCGAGTGCCTGCTTCCCACATAAGAGGTCCCAGGTGGGTTCCAGGTGCCTCCTTAAAAAAAACAAAAGAAAACAATGGTAAAAAAAAGCAAACAAAAATCAAAACAAATGAAAAAACCAACTCAAGGGAGCCAATGTAGCTCAGTGGTTGAGTGCCGACTTTCCACATATGAAGTTCCATGTTCAATCCTCAGCCCCCAGTAGCTCAAAACATAAAAAATAAATAAAATAATAAAATAAAATAAAATAAAATAAAATATAAAGTAAAATAAATAAAAACCTTGGTGCATACTTCTCTTGCAGTATATGTCACACTGCCTTATGATTATTTATATGTGTATACTCTCCATTCCAGGGAAGTCAAGCCTTTCAAAGCAGAGACTATGTCTTGTTTATCATTTCATGTCCAATAACTACAAAGAAACTCAATAGTTAGCTGAGTGGAGGGTGATTAAAGGGGAAAAAATTGAAAGACAAATTAGAAGTTTGTAACCGACTGATTCTGTTGGATTGTACACAATACATTTCACTATTTATGTAAATTACTGTTTAGGATATGATAGCATGATTCCACAATTTACAAACCATAGGTCACAGCAGTTTACCCTTATGGAAGTTTACAACCATCCCTGGTGTTCCTCAAGCCTAGAGAGCTTTGACCTAAGGGCAAGGATGCCACCAAAGTGCTCCTCAACTTCCCTCCATGTTCAGCCCCTAGTTTGCAAGGTACAGGTAATATTTATCATCTTATCAGGACAAATCTGAACACATTAAAGCTAATGGGGTGCACATTCAACTTAATAGGATACACATCTACCTAACAGAATGCATCTGTAACTATTTAACTTATTTATACCTCCTGATGACTTTCCCTGTGTTATTACCTCTATAGAAGCTAATGCTCTAGTAGTGGGGCAAAGCAGTAATGAGAGTTAAATGAAAGCAAAGGGAATTGAAAGGCGGGAACTGATTCAGTAGGTGTTGGAAATATAATTGAGGGGGAAAAATTGAATATGAACAGTGTGAGTAAAAGAATTATTTGATACTTCAAGCATCAGTGGCTCTGAGAATATTTCCATGATTGCCCAAGAATATTAGTCATTAATATATCCCAGTGTTATTTGGCTCTGTCTTTTGTTGTATGCAAAACTCTACTTTCTGCTAATATGAAAACCCTGTGAGATTCTGCAACATACTATAAAGTTGCTCATTTCATTGGAAGGTAGATGAGGTGTAATGAAGCAACAAATATACTGGAAAAAGCAATGCATACAAAAAGAGAAAAGTTGGATTTAATTTTGCCTTTCAGTTACTCTCTGTATAATTTGGGGAAAGTTTCTTTACTGAGACTATTTCTTTTAGATTATATCTATATATGATATCTAACTCATTAGTATAAATATTAACTTGTGTATTAATATCAAAATTAGGAATTGATATAAATAAGTATTAATATACATTTTGGGTTTATGTATTTTTAAAAAGTAAATTGCAATATGCTATGTAAAGCTTGGCATTATTATTATTAAAGAGATGTGAAAATTACTGTATATATTGCTTTCTTCTTATACACAGGGAGACTCTTAAACATGGTTTGCATACAAGTTTTCCTTGACTTCTTGGCTCAAATAATTAAGAATAATTACTATATAACCTGTAACAACAGGAACTTTATGTCCAATTATTCAACAATCATTATCTACTATTTTCCTGATACTGTAATTAAAATGCTGGCCCTTTAAATCATATAAAATGTATGCAAAAATAGAATATCAAAAACTTAGAAGTTAAGAACTACTTAATATTATACACAAAATATTGTATTCCCTTTTAGAAGATTATGATTAAATGAAAGATTTTAAGTTCATAGAACATTTTATATATAGAACAATGTTATACTTTGAAGAAATTACTTTAGCTTACTAAATTAAAGGTTAAATAGGTATCTGTCCTTAGGGAAAAAAAAACAAAAAAACACCCAGTACATTATTTAGTAAATGCATACACAGCATGTATAAGGTATTAGCCTAAAATCATTTTATGCAGGGATTATGTTCAGAGAATATCTGCCCAAGGAACTTAAAGGAAAAGAAAACAAACATTATGTGGCTTTATTTAAAACTGGATTCTTCCAAGAAAATATGCCTTTGAAGTTAAAGGATGAAGAAAGAAAGGAGAAGGTACGAAAAGAGGAAAGGAGGAAAAAAGGAGGCTTTTCAAATGCAAGGAATTTTGACAATCAATAGGGGAATAAAAGAGAAAAAAAATGAAGTACATTGAACACAAGGAGCATTTCTATTATGTTTGTGCAAGCCAAACTATCCAGCTTCCTTTTACTCACTGTAGCAAGCAGGGATTTGGGTTAGCAGACTTCTAAATTCCTTCCTAGATGAATGCTCCTGATTCTATACTTTTGTATCTCCATTCCTAGAGTTATGATTTTAGTATGCCCTTACTGCCTCTTTTAATGGTTGATATGTGAACATATGGGGAAAAGGGTGAAAAAAGAGATTTAAGATACTCATTTCTCAAATAACAATAGCACTCCTCAACTGCTTATTTTCTCTTTTTAGGTCCCTGTGCCAGGAGTAGAAGGGGTTTGGGCCAGTTTAGGAATCCCATCCTAGTTCTTCAGACTTAACTTCTGTCTCTACTCAGAGATAACACTTTTGTTTGAAATTCTGCTTGTCTCTTGACTCCTTCATTTCTTTTCTCATCTTCTCTCTGTTCCTAATATAACTGACAATGGAGCTATGACTGACCATTCCTAGGAATAAAGGATGATTTATAAAATTTAAAAGTATCAATATCACTTTTTCAACCAATTACATTCAATAGTTATCCAATTAGAAGTGTCCTTCCTTACGTTCAGAGCATTTCACGACATGTTTTAAGGCAGAGTTGATGAATGCCTTAAAAATAAATAAATTTAAAATTATTTTAAAACAGAGTAGAGGAGAATCTCAAATTTGAAGAGTAACCAATTTTTAAATCCTACAGAAATCACTCATTTTTAATCATAGTTGTTTTATTAATCAGTATATAAACAGTTTTAACCTTTTTCTTAAATATAAGGAAGATGACGGAGTTTCACAATTTGACCACAAAAATGATGCTTAATGAGCATATGCTGATAGGATTGTAGTATCTTTAATATGCACATTATGTCAAAGACCATGTATCATTAGTAAAACATACATGTCATGATTAATTTTACTGTGAGGGTGGAGAGTTTTAGTATACAAGTTCTAAATTTTATAATTCTTTGTAGCCACTAGCATATTTAGCAAAAACTAAGTAAACAATTCCCACCAATTGCTTTCTATATTTTTAATATTTCATTTAACCAAGAAAGATTTTATAGGCACTTAGAATTTATCATTTATATCTTGTAAGTTTGACTCTCAATGGTATTTTAAGGCTTCCTACTAAATACCGAAACAAAACAAGTCATGCATTTCTAAGATCCTTGCTTTGCATAGGCATGAGGAAAACAGAGCAGAGTGAGTGAGACAAAAATGTATGTAGCAAGATTTTCTACATGATTGTCATTTTACAACTGCAATGTATATTAATCTGTGTAAAGTAAAATGATGTCTATAATACAAATCTGATCCATTACAATGCAAAATTTATATCCCTTCAGCGGCTTGCTTCATGGCAAAGGAAATGTGTTAAAAATATGAGGCATAATTTCTTAAATAAGCCTAGGAATATAAACAAAACAAAAGAGAAATAAAAATAAAAAGGATGGATCATCAAGGGCAAGCTCTTAAGAGGGGATAACATTTCTTTTAATTGCTACCATTGAATTGTTAAAAAAATTTCCTCCCAGAAGCCTTCATCAATATCCCTAAACTAGTTTAGGTACAAAACTGGGAATAGAATATGTTCTCATCATCCTGAACTTCTCCTATGATAACACTTCCACAACTTTAGTTATTATATGTTTAGTAGTCTGTTTTCCCCAGTAGAATAAACGTTTCATGAGAGCAGAGACCATTACTTCACGTAGATTCCTTAGAAAATAACCTGATGCAACACTTTCATGCCAGCGCTATGATGGGAGGTGCAATCTCGAGACATCAAGAAAAAGGGAGAAGAAGAAGGGAGATAAAGTCAACTGGGAAGCAAATTCGAGGCCATGTATTATTAAGCTGGATACTGCCTTATGAAGAGGTGACCAGTTGCTTAGTAATTCAGACATGTCCACACAGGCTATATAGAAAAGCCATGTCTCTAAGAGGCCATGTCTAGAGATAAGAAGGGAGAGGAGGTTTATCTACTAGTTCCTCCCTATTTCCCATACACCGTTGATTCAAAGCACTTCCCAAAAGACATTTGTTCTTCCTCCTTTCTAGGTTGCATAATGAGGTCCTTTTGGCAGGTTCATCTGAGTCGGAGTGGTGGCAGTGGGCAGTCATAAGTGGCAGGGCTACGTGGTGAGGACCAGGTATACACAAAAGACTTAGAGCATGTACAGACAAAACACATGGGTAGGGTAGAGAAAATAAGCCGAAAGACTGGCACTCATCCAATCTGAAATTCTCCTAATCATAGAAGCCCTCTAATATATTCAAGGCATCATGATTCCCACTTTAGACAGAAGCTAAAGGCACAGGGTAATTAAAGCACTACAAAAATGTATTAAACAATTAATAAACTTGGTGTTATAACTCAGTTCTCCTTACACCCTGCCATCCCTACTTTTAAAAGTCTAAAAGTAGTACCACTTTAAGCTTTGGAACATTGTTATAAGAAGAGAATTATCTGATGATTTGACTAGCATTAGTTCATTAGTTGATAACTTGTTTTATTAGTAAGAAAATAAATGTTCTATTTTGAGAAGCCCTCTTACCTTAGAAGGTAAACTTTATTTAGAGCCCATTATCTAATTTGGTGAGAAAAACACAAAATCTATCAAATGGCTAAGCCCAAAACAGTTGTGAACAAAGAATCTTTCTAGAACCTCCTCAGTGTAAAAAACAGGAGAGTTATTGAATGATAATCTACTTTTAACCCTTTCTGCCTAAATGCTTATGAAATATTAAAATAGTTTGTTCTTTCAGAACATAAGAGTACTCATTTTCCAAGAAGGCAATAGAATCCCATGTAAGTTACAAAATAATTCTCCAGTTCTATAGGAAAAATTACTCTGATTTCTCAGATTAAACAATTATGTGAATAGGTACAAATGTGCTATAATTAAAGCAAATGTGTCACTTAAATAAAGCTCCATTCCAGTTGAAATAACCCATTTCAGACAATACTATAATTCTGCATAGTGGAAATGGTCTTCTTAGAGTGCATGGAAACATGGAAGAGACACAAGTATTTGTTGGAAGAGGCAGTACAGGATTTTGTGTTCTTCAAAAGTACTACCTAAGAAAAGACAGGGCTTCAGTTTCCTTTTCTTATGGCAGTTTTACAGACTGCAAATCTCTATTGTAATATATCAGATTTTAATGTGACTAATTGTGCCAATGGAATTCATAGCATGATAAATGTCTATTATTCTCACTCTGTCTATTTTCTGAAAGAAGTGGAAGAAAGTTAATATTGCCAGAGGGTTTTCTCCCTAAAGTTAAAGCAATTGGGATGAGGATATTGAAGGAATCAAAGCTAGTCCCCAGGTTGCAAAGATGATCTAAAAGCCCCTCAGTAAAATATGCACTTCTGTTGATTTGTAGTGACTGCAGAAATAAATAGTGGGAGAATTTACTATTTTGTTGGGGCTAGGCCTTCCTTATAAAGAATAGTGTCTTCAGAATCTTCCCTGCCTACCCACCCAGCATAACGGCTGGTTTTGCTCACCTGTAGAAACTGCATAAAGAGCCACCTTAGTCCCATTTAATATGGATAACAAGAGACATTAAATATATATATATATATATATATATTTTTTTTTTCTCCCTGCTAGGTTAACATTTTATGATGAAACCTATATTAGCCACTAGCTATGCATATAAGACATTAGGTATCTATTTCTTTCTTTTCTTTCTTTTTCTTTTTCACCTCAGCAAGTTTCTGTTGTTGTTCTGTAGATCTGTAGAGGGTTTGATCTGTGCATAAATGGAAAGAATTTCACTTCCTCTTTGTTAATATATACAGATATACAGTAGAATGGAAACGTAAAAGTAATTCAGATTCAGGGAAAGAATTTTGTTTATTATGTCTATGGTATTTAATACATTCCTTTGAAACTATGAAAATCTTTACAGGTGGAAGCATTATTCTAATAATATTTATAATACATAAGTCTTGGTCTTGTCCATTGTTGCCTCTTTGAGGAGACAAGGATGAAAAATGTAAATATTCATGTATTAGCCAAAGGGGTGCTGGGTGCTGATGTAAAATACCAGAAATCTGTTGGCTTTTATAAAGGGTAATTATTTGGAGTAGAAGCTTACAGTTACCAGGATAAAGCATAAGCTACTTCCCTCACCAAAGTCTATTGCCATGTGTTGGGGCAAGATGTCTGCCGACATCTGCCAACAGTTCAGGCTTCTTGGGTTCCTCTCTTCCCAGGCCTCCTCTCTCCAGGCTCAGCTCCTGTGCTCTCTCGACAAGACCAGCTGTAGACTATCTGGCAAAGGGATCTGTCTCTTTCTGGGGCTTCTGCCATGTTTAAGGAGCTGTCTCTATTTCTCTGTGTTCTTCTCCTGTGTGTTCATTTCCCAGGCTCCAGCTCAAAACTCCAACCTCCCTTCTCTGCAGTGTGGTTTCTCTGTGCGTCCCCACCCACCAAGGGGGCGAGGACTAAACATCTTACTGACATGGCCCAATCAAAGCCTTAATCGTTATTTAATGAAGTAAAAGTAAAACCTTTGAATCCAATGCACTCTAATACGCCCAGAGGAAAAGACCAGTTTATACACGTAATCTCATATTTCTTTTAGAATTCATCAATAATATCAAACTGCTACAATGCATTACCTCAGTTGCTCCTTTGAAGTCAATACAGGTAGTAATCACCTATGAATCACTGTGGAGGGATAGCCTTTACTCACAAACCCCTTAGGAATGAACTCAAAGCTTGATTTGAGAAGAAAGCCTTGTTTAGGTTTTGGAACATGAGAAGGCATGGGCAAGCTAAGAATGTTGATGCTGATGAAGACAAATTCTTCTAATGTAAAAGTGCCTTGCATCGATGCTCATATCTAACTCAAGAGGATTATAAATTCATATAGATATAATTTAGAAATATATTGAAAAGAGAAATATAGCAAAATACTAACCTTGGTTTCATTGGAGTTATTTTATTATCATTTTCATTTCTTTGTAAACTAAATATTTATGTCATAGTGCTCTCATGCTTTAATGATGTATTTATTTTTTCAAAGGAGAGAAAGGTAAACCTCTTCATGACTGATATGTATGTATACCAGGCCCAAACCTGACAAAAATTACCTATATCAGCTGTTTTCATAATGATACAGTGAAAATTATTAATAAATAGCTCTTGCAATGTGGATACTTGTTAGATGCTTTGTTGTGGCCCAGCAGAGGGGTGGATCAACGCCCCCCCCCATCCAAAATTGGTTTAAATGTTGAGACTGATGATGCCACACACGCAAGAGAGTATGAAAAGGTTTATTACTCGTGCAAGGAGACTTTGTGGGGAGAGCAGGACAGGCACCCAAGCAGGTCTTGAGTAGCTTGAACAAAGGGTGAAGGGATGGTTTCAAGTTTTATTGATGTTAGAGGGTGGAGTTGCAGCATGTGTCCTGGCTTTTGGGTCAGAACTTACATGATTTATACTTCTTCATGGTGCCAAATGAGTGAGTGCATGGGTTTTCATATGGGCTGGCCCATAAGTGGGCCAAGAGGGGAAAAGAGTGGGAAGAGGCTTAAAAGCAGGAAATACCAAAAATGGAATCACTTTATTTCAAAGCACATGCGATTAACATCAAAAGAACCTGTTTTCTTCTACAAGTTTCAAAATTTACTGGATATGTGATTCTAAAAATGAGTTAATCTATAAGATAGTAATCCTCAGATGATTTTAAGGAGATATTTTATAAAGATCTTCTTAAAATCTTCTGAGACATTAAAATAGTTGGTCTCAGACAGTCGATGTTCCAGAGTCATGGGTTTAACCATTCCATATATGGGCCATAAAATTAGTGATTAATAAACAAATCAACACTGGGGCAAATACTGCCTGGGTTTAGGCCAGACTCTACCCCTTACTGTGTGATGTTGAGCAGTATCTAGTACACTTTCTATTCCTCAGTTTCCATATCTGTAAAATGAGAGTAGTAGGGCACATCTTCATAGAGTTGCTTTGAAGAAAAAATCAATTATTATGTAAAAATACTTAAATGTCTGTGTGGCTTACAGTAAGCAATTTTCAAGTATCCGATACATACATATTTTTAGAAAGATGAAGAAGAACAGAAAACAACAGCAAAACAAAAAAGTGTTCCTTTTAAGAAATATATTTTTAGGAACAAAACAAATATTTGTATTTGCTATTTCTCAGAAGACCATTTACTTCAGACAATATTGTATCTGTAATTTCTTAATTCTTTTCTCACTTTGTACTGCAGTAAAGTAAACTGAGCTCAAAAAAAATTAAGAATGTCACATGGCAACTTAGAGCATCTTTTATTCTTTTTAGATATAAATAAATCATCAAAGTGAACCTACTGGTTGCTCTCATAAATATCACATATTATTCCACCCCCTGTTGTGAAGTTACAGCACATTCTTTAAACCTAGCAAGTCTCTGTCAAAGTAATAATTACAGGCTAGCCTAATGTTCCAATAGTAATTTCAACACTTGTTGTCCTGGACCCACTTGTGAAAATGTGAACAATAAATATTTGCCTAAGGTTTTTCTTAATTTATTGTATCATAACTGGTTATATCATTCTTATATCGTTTAGACAGAATTCTGGCTATCATTACAAAAAACACATATGGATTTTCACATTGTGGTTATCAACACAGAGTTTTCTCCAGGCTTTGAATTTTGCCTTTGAGAGATGGTTTTGACTATTCACTAGTTACTCCCTTTCCTTATTTTGGCATTTTGAGAGCTGTAAAGAGATCTTTGCTTTAGTTCCAGAGTACAACGGTGGTAAATGGAGCTCTGAGCACTCATGGACACAATAAGGTTGGTATTTGGAATTGCAAGTACAGCCATAAAACCTCCTGTGCTCTTGAAAATCCTCCCTGACAGACGTTGGGTAATATTCCTGTCTCTGTTCAACTACCATCAAAAGTTCTCAAAAACATTTGTTCTCTTTCCAATAAGGAACCAACTAAAATGAGGTGGTAATTCTGTAGAGTTCCTTTTTACCTCTCTACTTCTCAGATCCCTTATCTTTAAACTGCTTAAATCAGCAAAATCAGTTAGGAAAGTTTTAATCAGTCTTAATTTCTCCCACCAACATGCACAGTTAGCCTTTTGATTTAAAGTAAATCTATTTTTAGACAGAATGGAGGAGTTTTCTTATTTTAGGTATAATCCAGATATTACTTTAAGAATCAGAAAAAGAACTGGCAACAACAATGCTGACTGTCGACATTCATGCATCCACTCAATGATGGCTCATACTACATTTACTGAGCAACATCCGAGGGTAGCCCTCTGTAGCAGTTTGGTATTATTTATGAATTCCAAAAATAGATATTGGATTATGTTTGTAAACTGCTCTGTTCCTCTGGGTGTATTAGATTGCATTAAATTCACATGTTTCACTTTTACATGTTTAAATAATGAATAAGGCTTTGATTGGACCATGTCAGTAGAGAAAACTACACGGCAGAGGAGTTAGTAGGAGTTTTGGATGCTGGAGCCCTGGGAAGTAAACACAAAGGGGAAGAACACAGAGGAACAGAGATGGCTCCATAGACACAGCAGAGACCCTGGGAAGAGAGAGAGCCTGATAGTCTACAGCTTACCTTGTGGAGAGAACAGAGCAGCTGAGCCCAGAGAGGAACAAGACCTGGAAAAGAGACGAGACTTATCCCAGCCTACACTGATATTGGAAAGAGGTGGGACCATGGAGCCTTAAGAGGAAGAGGGAGGCTGAACATTTGCAGACGTCACCAGTCATCTTGCTCCAACACGTGGCAACAGACTTTGGTGAGGGAAGTAACTTACACTTTATGACCTGGTAACTGTAAGCTTCTATCCCAAGTAAATACCCTTTATAAAAGCCAACAAATTTCTGGTACTTTGCATTAGCACCCCTTTGGCTGACTAATACACCTTCCAATGCTGTATCACTGGGGGATACATTTGGTGGGATCCAAATGTTCTCGATTAATTTATTACCCTAAGCAGAGATGTGAAAAAGTAGAAAATTTCCAAGACTACTAATATATAAATACCTTTCTGAAACATACACTTGTATTTTTCACTCATCAAGTCTAGAGCATATATTTTGTGTTGAGTAGAATACTTAAGACACAGAAATTTATGATATTCTCCAAGCTCCTGGAATTGGAAAGTGATTAAAGATTGGTTAGAAAATACCAAATATCATATGGCTTGCAAATTCAGTGACAAGAATACAGTCTACCCTGATGACAAAAGCATGTATTTAGAACTCTTTCATTGCCTTAAAGTTTCGTTTGCCTATTGAATTTAAGACTCATTAGAAGCAATGGATCTCAAATGTGGCTAATTACCACGATCACCTGGAAAATGTTCTGAAAGCACTAATTCCAAAGCTTATCCACAAAGAGTGTGACTCAGTAATTCCTGATGTAGGGATTGTCTATTTTTTTTTCCCAAGAAAAAAATTGATATCATTATAGCTTGCATTCCAGGAAGCATGTAATACACAAATCTTATCTATGCAATAGGGTATTCAAAAGATTAATTTAATCATACACATAATTGTAAAATGCTTATATGAATTCTAATTTTATTAAGAAAGGGTATTTAGAAATAATATTTTATTTTCATTAAATGTTTTGGAGGGTAGACTAATAAATTTGCTTATTTATACAAAGCAGGAGAATAGGGTGTATGATGATAGATGGGAAGGAGCTTTTGCTGTATATGACTTAAAAATAATTTTTGCCTTTGAACAATACAAATGTATTATCTATTTAAAGAAGATAATTTAAAAATAAATAAAGCCACCTCCTGTATTTCTTGTTTTAAAAAACACACATTTTTATTAGACAGGTTGTGAACTTACAAAACAATCATGCACATGTGTAGAATTCCCATACAACACCGCTCCACCAACACACTATATTGTTGTGGAACATTTGTTACAGATTATGAGATAATATTACCAGACTATTACCACTAACTATGGTCTATAGCATACATTAACTATATTTTTCCACATTCCCCTATTATTAACACAGTGAATCTTTGACATTGATGCAAGAATATTACAGTATTGCTATTAACTATAGTCCATAGGTTACATTAGTTGTATGTTCCCATGCTTTTCCACATTCTTACCACCTTGCAATACTGATATACATTTGTTCTAGTTCATATAAGGACATTCTGGTATTTGTATTGTTGACCACAATTCTCATCCATCCCTGGATTCACTATGCTAATTTTTAATTTCTCAATTTTTTGTATTTTTTAATTTTTAATTTTTAAAATTTTATTTTTAAAGAAGCTTTAGATTATGTAAGTGATACATCAAAAATATAGGGGGCTTTCCATATACCCCACCCCCTCCCCATCCCACACTTTTCCCCATTAACAGCATCTTTCATTAGTGTGGCACATTTGTTACAATTGATGAACACATGTTGAAGTACAGCTACTAATCATAGTCAGTAGTTTACATTATAGTTTACACTTTGCACTGCACATTTTTATAGGTTTTGACAAAATATGTAA
>JAQZBX010052811.1:0-19040 GCA_029593785.1 Cabassous unicinctus | reverse complement strand
CATGATTCAGCAACTTCACTCCTAGGTACATATCCAAAAGAAATGAAATCAGATATCCAGAGAGGTACACAAATGTATATCAAAGTATTATATACAATAGCAAAAATGTGGAAATAGTCCCACTCTCCAGCAATACATAAATAAAATATCTGCTGTTTATGTGCACATACATATATATATACACAATGGGATATTATTCATGCATGAAAAGGAATAAAATACTGATGCATCCTACAACTTGGATATACCTTGAAAATATACTAACTGAAAGTGCCAGGCAGAAAGGTCATATATTGCATATATTGCATGATGCCTCTTCTATGAAATATCTATGTGAGTTATATCCATAGAGATAAAAAGCATACATTTTTATGCTGCTGGACAGAGTGAAGAAGGAGGAGGTTTTACATAATAAGTACAGGGTGTTCTTCTGCATGATGGAAAAGTACTATAACTAGGCAGAGGTTTTATCTGAACAACATTGTGAATGCACTAAACACTGAATGTCACTTTTTAAAATATATCAAATAAAAAATAAGAGAGATAATGAACTTTCATACATTGATGGTGTGACTAAATGTGCTATGGCCATTTTATAAAACAGTTTGGCAGTTCCTTATGAAGTTAAACATATACTACCTCATGAAACATCAATGCCACTCATAATTAATTATATTCGAGGAATGAAAATATGTTGACACATAAAATTGGACAGAAGTATTGATAGTGTCTTTATTAAACCTTCACCCAAACCAAAAGCAAGCCAAATGTCTTTCAGCTGGAATATACAAATTGTGTTACATCCACTCAAAGGAATATTATTCAGCAATAAAAAGTAAGGTTACTGATATACACAGCCACATGGATGAATGTCAAGTCCACCATACTTACTGAATGATGGTGGAATCAAGAGATATTATGTAATTCATTATTTCATTTATACTTTATTCTTGGAAAATGCAAAAATGTCGGGAAAAAAAGATTATCAACTGCCATTTGCTAGGTATGGATGAGTGAGTATAAAGACTTTTGAAAAATTTTCTGGGTGATAGAGCCATTCTATATGTTAATGGTTGTGCAAAGAATAAAATTGCATGCTTGCCAAAACTCATAGTGCTGTACAATATAAAGAATAGATTGTACTGTGTGCAAATTACAATCCAATGAATCTGACTTTAACAAAAAAGAATAAAGGATATATACAGCCAAGGTTTATGAAATGGGTGGGAATGAAGAACAAAAACAGTGATAAACATGTGAGAAAAAGTAAAACGACACATTATGAAATCAGTAATATATACACCTAGTAATTTTTTTCTTTTTTGGTTTGTTTCTGTCTCTGTGTGTCTGGGCATTTCTTTTTTCTTTATTAGAAAAATTTTGGGTTTACAGAAAAATCGTCCATAACAGTATTCCCATACACCACCCTAACACCATCTTCTTGCATTCGTATAGAATACTTATTACAATTGATGGCAGCATATTTTTATAATTTTACTATTAACTAAACTCCATGGTTTAAATTAGGGTTCAATCTGCAGTCTAATTCTATCATTGTGTATATAATTCTGTTACTACATACACAGTAAAACATTCTTTTTAAATCACATTCAGGTATATATTTCAGTGTTGCTACAATTAACAGCATCCATCCATATCACCATCATCCATTAGAAAAACATTCTATTATTCCAAATAGGAGCCTTGTACATTTTAAGCCTTAACTTCCAATTCCCTATACCCACCCTGTGCTCTGGTAATATATATTCTAGATTCTGACTCTATGAGTTTGCTTATTCTAATTGTTTCAAATCAGTGAGATCATATAATATTTGTCCTTTTCTGCTTGAATTATTTCACTCAACCTTTTGTCTTCAGTGTTCATCAACGTTGTTGCACGTACCGGGACTTCATTCCATTTTACAGCTAAATAACAGTTTACAGCTAAATAATAGTCAAATGTGAGTATGTGTGTATTCCAATATATCAAACTTTATTTATGCATTCATCAGATGATGGGAACTTGGGCTTTTTTCCCATCTTTTGTCAATTGTGAGTAATACCACCATGAACATCAGTGTGGAAATATCTGAGTGTCTGCTTCCAATTTTGGGGGTATATATACTTAGTAGTGGGTTTCCCAATTGACGTGAAAGTTCTATACATAAATTTCTTAGGAACCGCCAAGCAGTGTTCCACAGCAGCTGCACTATTTGATAATACCATCAGTAATGAATGTGTGATCCTATTTTTATGACATTCTCTCCAACATCTGCTATTTTCTGATTTTTAACAGCAACCATTCTAATAGGTGTGAAGTGATATCTCACTGTGATTTGTTGTGCATTTCCATGATGGTTAATGATGTTGAGCATCTCTTCATATGCTTTCTGTTCATTTGTGTATCATCTTTAAAGCGATGTCTATTCAAGTCTTTTGCCCAATTTTAATTGGGTTGCTTGTATTTTTGTTGGTAAGTTGAAAGATATCTTTCTATATACTGGATATTAAACATTTATTTTATGTGTGGTTTCAAAATATTTTCTCCCATTGCATAGGTTGTCATTTTGCTTTTCAGATAAAGACTTTTAAGTGGCAAAAGTTTCAAATTTTGATGAGATCCCAGATATCTCTTTTATATTCTTTTGCTGTTTGTGATTTGGATATAAGTTCTACGAAACCACTGACCATTTTATTAAAATGTATTTTTTTATTTTTTTAAAGAAACTTAGATTGCATAAATGTTACATAAAAATATAGGGATTTCCCATATGCCAAAATCCCTAGCCCTCCTATATTTTCTCACATCAATATCCTTCGTTAGTGTGCTACATTTGCCATGATTGTTGAACACAACTTGGAACACTGCCATTAAGCATGAATTATAGTTTACATTGTAGTTTAAACTCTTTCCCACACATTTTTGCAAGTTATTACAAGATATGCAATGGAATGTATCTGTCATTGCAATGTCATTCAGGACAATTCACAAATCTTGAAAATACCCCCAATTTTCACCTATTTTCCGTCTCCCCTCCCTCAGAACCTCCAGTGGCGACTGCCTCCACATCAGTGGTAATGATAAGAGTTCTTCCATTGCTGTGATCATAAGTCTATAGTAAATAACAGTAAGTCTACTCTAGTCCATTGTTCAATCCTTAATCCTGAGGATTCTGTGATGGTGATGCCCACTCTGACTCTAATTGAGATGGAACTTAGATCCCATGGGACAGATGGATGGGCCTATCTTGCTTGCAATTGCAGAGTCTGTCCTTTTCTTGAGGTGGTCATTTTCAATCATCATCTCCTTGTTAGTATTCTTGGGTGAATCCAATGAACTGGAGAGTAGGTACTGGAAGTATGTTGAGATTCAGGGCCCAACTGGTTCATGGACAAGAAAAAGATTTAAGTCTCTTGGACATACACTTATCAACACTAGTATTAACTATGGGTTCAAATACAAGGGGCAGAAAACCCATGTGTATGTAAACCACCACTGAGTCCAACTGTGTCTCAACGGGAGCATAATTTCTAAAGTCAGGTCCACTGGCAGGGTTCCAAACTCCTGAGCTTCTGCCCAGTCTATAATGTCTGGATGTCTCCAGAGCCCTCAGGAGACCTGCTATTTGAGCAAATATTTACTTTGGCAGTCAATGAGTTCCTGCTGAGGTGTGCATATGCAAAACCTCTGGGATGGCTTTCCAACTCATTTTGAAGTCTCCCAACCATATAAACTCATTTGTCTTTACCTTTTCCCCTTTCGGTCAAGTTCTTTTTCCAGTTGAATTGCTAGTTGGTGCTTGGTATTAATCCCTCTGTGCCAGGGAGGCTCATCCCAAGGAGTCATGTCCCATGCTGAGAGGAACGTAATGCATTTCTATGCTGAGTTTGGCTTAGAGGGAGGCCACACTTTAGTAACAAGGAGGCTCTCAGGAGGTAACTCTTAGGCACCCTATAATACTAAGCTAAGTTTCAAATTCAAAAGTAAAGTTTCATAAGTACAGTCATCACTATCAAGGGCCCATCAATGGTTCATCCTCCTTCACTATTCACTGCCCATGTACTCAGTGGATTTATTTTTGTCCCATTAGAGAATGTGGCAGAGCTTCCCAGGATGGGAATTCAATATTCCTTTGGTTATTGTGGGAATCTCCACCCACTGTGGCAATGCCCCATGGACACTTGAACACATTCATAGCCTTATAGGTATGCCACAGAGGAACCTTCTTCCATGCATACCCCATCTCTTACACCCCACACCAATAATCCTCCCCTGCTACAGTTGTAACCCTTCTGTGGTCCAAAACTTATTCAATATTGAAGTCACCAAACTAACCAAATAGGATTAATAGGAAAATGATATAAAAATGATAATTTTAAACATAACACATAAAATACAAAAAATTTTTAAAAAGCTTGAAATAATTAAAAAAATTAAAAATATAAAATTGAAAGAGTTTGACATGTCTTTCATCACTGTAAGATCTATTGTCATGTATCGTGAAAAATTTGAATTTTACCCACAATAAAAAAAATAAATAAATAAAATAAAACAAAAAAGATCCATTGTCTGTATGTACAGTGACAGTTTCTTCCTTTTATTCCTCCAGTGTCTTATTTTTTTTCATTTTGTCTTCAAAGAAGATTTAGTTTACAGAAAAGTCATGTGCAGAATATAGTTGATTTCCATATACCCAACATCCTCCCTCTTTTCCTCTTTCCCTTATTAATAACATTTTACATGTAGATGCTGCATTTGTTACAATTGATGTAGAAATATTGAAACATTGCTATGAACCATGGTCATTAATTTCCATTATGGCTTACATTTTGGACCATACACTTTTATAGGTTTTGATTAAGTTTAATGTGGTCTGTATCTGTCATTGCAAGATAATGTAGAACAATTCCATCACCCTAAAATTGTCCCGTGTTCCATTTATTCTATTCCTCCCTCCCTCTCCCCTTGGTAACAGCCAAGATTAACTCATTGAAGGACAAGATTCATAAGTGCTTGCAACAACATTAAAGGCTTGACATACTGGTCTGTCCTCCCCTAGTAAGCACTGCCTATACTCTCAAGAGACTCCCATCCCTCTATTTGAGAGAATAGCAGGATGCCCCGGATGGGATTCTAACACCTTCCCCCTTATTATGTGAGTCTCCACCCACTGATACAACACACACCCTTAGAAGCCTGCTCCAGGTGCACCGTGTTCCAAATGCTTCTCACATCCAACACCTTAAACCAGTAACCCTCCCCTGCTGTATTTCCTAAAAGAACATTCCCAATGTTGTAGTTTCAACCATATACCCACAAATCCCTAAATTTCACCTGCTCCTTCCCCCAACCCTCCCCCCAGTTCCATGGTCAGTACAATCCACCCTCCCTACCCTACTCCTCTCACAGACCAGTACCCACCCATGCCCAATAGCATCACAGCACCACTGTTATGCCCATCCTCTGCACAACTAAACCCTTTCATATTATCATAGATTATGCCCATATGGGCATTGGCTCACAGCCTTCTTCTCCCTTTCTGTCCCCTATAAAACTATCTTCCAGATTCTAGCTCTGCGAGTTTGCTCAATTTGCTTAATTCTATCAGTGAGTCCAAGTAATATTTGTCTTTCAGTGCCTGGCTTGCTTCACTCAACATGATGTCTTCAAGATTCATCCATGTTATCCCAAGTGTTAATACTGCATTCCTTCTTACAGCTGAGTAATATTCTCTCATATGTTTATACCAGAGTTTGTTTATCCATTCATCTGCTGATGGACATTTGGGTTGTTTCCAACTTTTGGCAATGGTGAATAATGCTGCTATGAACATTGGTGTGCATATATCTGTTCATGTCCCTGCTTTCAGTTCTTCTGGGTATATACCCAACAAGGGGATTGATGGGTCATATGGCAGTTCTATATATAGTTTCCTGAGGAACTGCCAAACTGTCCTCCATAATGGCTGCACCATTCTACATTCCCACCAACGGTGTATAAGGGTTCCCATTCCTCCACATCCTCTCCAACAATTTTAGTCCTCTGTTGTTTTTAATATCCACCAGTCTAATGGGTTTAAGATGATATCTCATTGTAGTTTTGATTTGTATTTCCCTAATAGCTAGTGATGTTAAGCATCTTTTCATGTGCTTTTTATCCATTTGTACTTCTTCTTTGGAGAAGTGTCTATTCAAATCACTTGCCCATTTTTTAAATTGGGTTGTTTGTGTTTTTATTTTGAGGTATAAGATTTCTTTGTATATGCTGGATATTAGACCCCTATCATATATATGGTTACCAAATATTTTCTCCCATTGTGTAGGATGACTTTTCACTTTTTTGATAAACTCCTTAGAGGTGCAAAAGGTTTAATTCTGAGGGGCTCATATTTATCTATTTTTTTTTTTTTTTCATTGAAGAAGCCATTCTTCCAGTTGAATTGGCTTGGTGGCCTTGTCGAATATTGGTTGACTGTATATGTGAGGATCTATGTCAGAACTCTCAATTTGGTTGCATTGATTGATATGTCTACCCCTGTGCCAATAACAGGCAGTTTTGATCCCTGTAGCTTTGTAGTATGTTTTACAGTCAAGTAGTATGATTCCTCCAATTTCATTTTTCTTTTTCAACATATCTTTGGCTATTCTGGGCCCCTTGCCCTTCCAAACAAATTTCACAGTTAACATTCACAATTCAGTAAGAAATACTGTGGTAATTTTTATTGGGATTGTGTTAAATATTCAAATATTTACTTGGGTAGCATAGACATCTTAATAATATTTAGTGTTCCTATCCATGAAAAGGTAATATTCTTCCATTTTTTTAGGTCTTATTTGATTTTCTTTAACAGTGTTGTGCAGTCCTTTGCATACAAGTCATTTACATCTTTAGTTAAAATTATAGCTTCAAGATTTGTCTGAAAATGTGTTTAATTTCTTCCTCATCATTGAAAATTAATTTTGTTAGGTACACAATTATAATTCAGGCAATTAGCAATTATATATATATATATTGATATATATATATACATAATTAGAGAAGTTGTGGGTTTATAGAGCAATCATACATAAAATACAAGAATTCCATATACCACCCCACCACCAAAACCTTACCTTGATGTAGAACATTCATTACAATTAATGATAGCACTTTTTTTCATAATTGTACTATTTTCTAACAGTACATACCTTTGTTACAATTGATGAAAGAGTATTAAAATAGTACTATTAACTATTATCCAGAGTTTAAGTATGTTTTCCCATATTCTTGGTTATTATTAACACCTTGTTCTTGTATCATACATTATTATAATTTATAAAAGAACATTCTTGTACTGTTAAATATAGTCCATCATCTACAATAGGATTCACTGTGTTTTACAATCTTGTGTTTTATCTTTTAATTTTTATTCTAGTAATATATGTGACCTAAAGTTTCCCCTGTTAACCACATTCACCTATATAATTCAGTACTAATACACTCACAATAATGTGCTACCATCACCACCATACATTTCCAAACATTTACAATCAACCTATATTGAAATTCTGTTCAAATTAAGCATCATTTCCCAATTCTCTAACCCCAATCTATCCTCTGGCAACCTATATTTTAGATTCTAACTTTATGAGTTTGCTAATTATATTAAGTTCATATCAGTGAGAACATGCAATATTTGTCCTTTTGTGTCTGATTATTTCACTCAGCATAATGTCCTCAAGGTTCCTGTCTGTTGATGCATACAGGACTTCATTCCTTTTGGCAGCTGAATTATTATTACATTGTATGTATGTACCATATTTTGTTTATCATTCATTGACTAGTGGACACTTAGGTTGCTTCCACTTTTTGGCAATTGTGGCTATTGCTGCTATGAATGTCGGTGTGCATATATCTGTTTGAGTCCCTGCTTTCAATTCTTTTCTGTATGTAATTAGTTGCAAGATTGCTGGGCTGTATGGTATTCTATATGTAGCTTCCTTAAGAACTGCCAAACTGTCTTTCACAGTGGCTGTACCAGTCTACATTCTTATCAGCAATGATTGAGTGTTCTTATTTCTTAACATCATCTTCAACAATTGTAGTTTTCTGTTTTTTTTTTATCCTTTGCATTTGATAGTATACACAATATATGATGGGTGCTGTTTTCTTCATGTTTATCCTGTTTGTTGATCTCTGGCCTTCTTTAAAGGCATATTCAAGTCTTTTGTTAAGTTTTGGAAGTTCTTTGTTATTATTTCCTTGAATATTACTTCTATTCCTTTCTCTCTTTCTTTTCCTTTTAGGACTCCTATAATACATATATTCATGCACTTCATGGTGTTGTAGAGGTTATATTCACTCTTAATATTTATATTTTCTTTCTGCTTCTGAGCCTGACTTATTTCATGTCTTTGTTCTGCCAGCTCCAAATCTCTCTCTTTTTAGGAATGCTTTCTCTTTATTTTAGCCCAACTTTAAACAGTGTATTTATTTATACAGATTCACACAACACAATGTTCCAACCCACCTCCTGAAGGGCACAATTTTGTGAGGCCACAAAACCAAAGAACACATCAGGCAGAGAATCAGATATCAGCTTTATTGGGACTTACAGACAGAGGAAAATTCCTTGATGGTGGCTGGTCAAAGGATGAAATAAGTTTGCATCCCACAAAACGACAAGAAAAATGAGGGGTGATATAAGTGGCCTCAGATCAAAGACATTCCATAGGGATAATAATAACATTCCATAGGATATGAGAACAGAGTTCTGGCTAGGGTCCCATGACTGCACACATAGGGTATGGTGATGTTATCTCAGGAAATGAGGTTTTACCACTCAGAAGAGATTTGGTTTAAGACATTCTCTCTCCGCCTTCCACAGGAGGGTTAGTAAGCTTTAACTTAGGCCTAAGTCACTTGGGCAGCTATGTGCTGAGGACTTAGAGGGAGACATGTGTCCCCACAGTAGATGATGCCATTCTATACAGTGAAGAGAAGCTGGAGAGTTATGAGTCAGAGCCACGTGGGAAGTAATAGCTTTCCTGCCCCTGCTGGTAATTGTTCATGAGGTGTTAAAAGCAGAATGGCTCTCTACTCTTTACTATTACTGCTCATCCTCATCACACAAAAAATGAGATGAACAAAAGAGAAGTGGCTTGTGCTACTTTAATCATTTGTTGCCTTCAAGAGCTTACCACAAATGTCAGGCTTGGAGATTTCTGCTTAGAATCTCTAAAAACTTTATGCAATAATCCAAATCTTTTCTTAAAACCTTCCTTGATGTTTTTCATTTCAGTTATTTTAGTCTTAAACTCCAGTACTTGTTTGGTTCCTTTTTACAATTTGCACCTCTTTATTAAAATTCTTATTTTGATCATTCATTGTTATCCTGATACACTACTTCTTTTTTTAGTATTTTTCTTCAACTCTTTGAGAGTTTTTAAGATCATTTTTTAAATGCTTTGTTTTATGTGTTTATATTCTCCTCTTCTTTATTGGTGTTTTCTGGATGTTTTATCCTCTTCCTTTGGATAGGCAATTATTCCCTATTTCTTTGTCTTCTACTCTTTATTTGTATGTTGTGCATTTCAATATTTTTAAAATGTTAACTGTGGGTTTTCTCTGTCTTTCTAGGCTTCTGCCTATCCTGGGCTTTTGCCTGTTAGTTGTTTTGGAGTTCCTCTGTGACCGGTGTTTGATTGTCTTCTATTTTTCCCAAGATACAGAATTCCCTCTCCTGGTGTTTGAAACCAGTAAGCCTTTGTCCCAGACCATCTGCCTCTATAGTTTTTAACACTAATTTCATTATTTCAAGCTGCTTTTGCCTGGACGGCAATTTCTGGGAAGAGGTTACACCAGAGAGGACTTTTGCCAGTCAGTATTTTCCAGACAAAACAGGGTAAGGGAACCATAAAGGAAGCATAGGCCAGTTCCAAAGTATCAGGGGTGGTGGGATCCAGAAGGGTATCAAGATTTACTCTGATGGTTCCCCAAAACTGAACTTTCCTGGTCTACCCAGAAAATACACCACTTCATCTGTCTGTCCCCAATAGTCCTGAGGAAGTACAGTATCTTTAAGTCTTCACTGCCACTACTTCTGTCCAGAAAGTTTTGAAACAATAGATTCCTTCTGACCTGGGCAGAGCTGGGCCTCCAATGTTCTTAGTTCCCTTATCAAAGACTGTGATCAGTGATCAGCCATGTCAACCCTTGTTCTTGGCGGAGAGCAAATTTATGTCCCATTTTTTCTCCAGTTATCAAGCCATGGGCTGGCCTCCAGGGTGGCTGGCTGTGAGAGTGGGAGATGGGTGCTGGTAGCTGCTGCATGGAAGGACAATTTACTGTTGTTTATCATAATTTATCGGCCTATTTCTTCTGTTCTTTCCTGGTTGCTGTTCAGTGTTCTTCTGGGCTACAGTTTCAAAATATTTGTTTCAAATGGTTCCTGCCTCTTTAATAGATGGTTTATTGGAAAAACTGTGTCCTGGATATCACCACCCTACCACCGTCCCAAAACCTTACAGTATGTATATTTTTAAGTAGAATTGTTAAATACTTTTAAATACAATAACATTTGAGTCAGGAAGGGGATAAATGAGATTATTCTAAGGCGCTAATATTTTCTGGGAGTAGGGTGAAAATGTTATTTAATTTTGTCTTTGATAAAATGCATATAGATACCTTAATTTATAAGCTAATGAATAAAGAAATTAGAAACAGAGTATATGTAAACCTAAAACCCTAGAGAAAAGTGGAATGATAATCAATCAATTAATATATCATTCAATGTAAAAAAAGGAAAACATACACCCAAGTAAAAAAGAAACAAAATAATAATTACAACAAATATAAAGTTCAACAGAAGAGGTTGACTTAATTAAAAATAACATCAATAATTAAAATGGCTGAAATTTCATTCTCTCCTGAAATCAAAGTTTACAAATTGAGAAGTGAAAAAATGAAATCTCATTATTTGTTGTCTCCAAGAGATATATATAAAAAATATATAAATGATAGATGAAAATTGAAGTAAGAACATGGAGAAAAAATATGAATTCACTTCAAAATCGAAAAATGAACAATTTGAATTTTAACTTTTTATGCACCTAATAAAATTGTCCAAAAAGGAGCATCATTTAAAAAATCTGGAAATGAAAGTATACAATAAGGGGAGATAGTATCACTTTTTACAATTTACTGAACAAATAAGTAAGATTTAATAAGATTTGAATGGCACAATTTAATGAGTATATGTGAAACAATATCCTCTACAACAGCAAAACATTCACAAAAATAGATAGTACAAGTGGCCATTAAACAATGTACAACGTAGTTTAGATGATTGAAATCTCTGCCCACAATATTTGGATTTAGAATTCAATTTTAAAAATGCATCATATGATTGTAGACTAAGAAATACCATTGTGCATTAAGAAGTAATGCCTGATAAGAAAGAATTCATAGTGGAAATATTAAAATAAATTGAATGGAAAAGTAATATAAATTCAATGTATCAAAACTTCTCATTTACTGATAAGGCACAACATCATAGAAAATTTATAGTCTTAGATGGATATATTAGAATGTAAAAAGGAAATAAGATAATCACTTAAGCATACTTGTTCAGAAAAGAGAAAACTGAAAGCAAATGAAAACCAAAGTAAAAGATACCAAATATACAATAAAGAGGATTGACAAAACCAGGTGAGAGTTCTTTGGAAATATGAATAATAATGATAAACCTCTGCTTAAATTATTGAAGAAGTAAGAGAGAAGACCCAGATCAGCACCATAACAAATGAAAAAGAGACATCACTAGAGTATTGAGAGAATTGAAAAGATAATAGCTGGGTAACTATTAATTCTGGGACATGTTTAGTTATTCTGAGGTACTTGCAAATGTGTACAAACAGTACACATACAAAACAGTATACATAGTACCTTTATTCCCAAGTGCTTAAAATTGAATAAAAGTGATTTATGCAGAAAAAGAGTATATAAATAAAAAATGCCATAGCCTGGCAATTAAATACTATACAGCGAAGAAAATGCATGAATTCACTATGCTTATAGCAACATGAATGAATTTTATAAGTGCAATAATGTGCAGTAAGAAAGGAGAATCACAAAAATATGCCTAAAACAATCCATTTTTATATAAACAAAATGAAACTGTATTGTTAGGTATGTGCAAATAAGTAGCAAATGCAAATCTAGACGAAAAAAAAAACAGTGAAATTGCCATGTTGATCTCTGGGATGGGCAGTAGTGGTCCCTTAGCAAACACTCCAAAACTTGCACCCTTGTGGTCTATACATACATTCAAATAGTAATTTTAACATTTATTTCAGAATGTGTATAATGGATTTGAAGTAAAGAGAAGACTAGGGACTTGTAAGGATGTTTTGCAAGAAGTCTGTATAAAAACATTATTTCTCAGCTACCATATCAATATGAAAAGTTGATATGGAAAGGGACTAATTTTTGGAGACCTTTTGTAATGACTATTTATTGAAAATAGGGAGCACCAATACCTTCCCTTTGGGAATGTAAAAATAAATTCTTTAAGCTATGTTTTTTCTATTCTTGCCCTCAACAATTATATCTAGAGAAAAACTAAATAAAATGAATATTTTTCATTTTAGTCTATAAAATAAACATATAATTCATTTTTTTATACAGATTCATTTTATATATGAATGATAAAAATATTTAAATGGCTCCCATTTTCCATTAGGAAAAGTCAAGCATGGCAGCATGGCATAAAATACCCTTAATTATCTGATTCTGACTTACATCTTCTCTATTAGTTATATACGTCTTGCAAATATATTCCCTTTTCTTTCTACACTTGAGTCATACTCAATTGGACATTTGCAGGTTCATGAAATCTCCATTGCTCTTTTATATTTATGTAATTTCATGAACTCAACCTCTTTTTGAAATTCTCCTTTCTTTACATGACTAAATATTTTTATTTCAAGGCCTCTTTAGAACTGGGTCTTTCCCTAGGTGCTGCATGACTTTCTGGATGAACTCTTTTCATAGTTCTAATGAACTGAGATTTCTTAATAACACAGCTCTCTCCTCCACTATCAAATAATTCTCTGAGATAAAGTCTTGTGTTCTCTTCACTGCATTATCCCCTTTGAATCACACATCATCTGTAATATACAATACATTTAATAGAGATTCAATAAATGAGTTATTCAAGAAACTAAGATGGTTTGCTTAGCAAAGCAATTTGCTTGAGTGAATAATATTTATATTAAATCAAACAATCTGTGATATTTGATAGGGTTGTTATAATAACATGCAATAAATTATGCACAAGGGAAGTTTGGAATTCAACAAAGTTCATATGTAAACCTTTCTAACTGGAAAAAGGAATGATTCCAGATTCCATTCCTTTGTCATTCATTTACTCTTTTTCTTTCTTTTGCTAAGCAGATACCTCAGGAACTACACTTTGAGCAGTTCTACACTGGTTGTGGAGCTTAAAATGATGAAATACGCAAGCAAAATGATTTAGTGTCATGGGCAAGGCCACAATTAATCTGGCATATCAATACCTGTAAAATTCCATTGCAGAAAGCACTGGAAAGACAAAGGAACTGATGACACCATATAATGGAGAGATTGCCCTGACAAGGAAGGAAGCACAAGGCTTCTCTAGAAAGTGATGGCTGAACTAAGGTTTGAGAGGGTAAAAAGTTAATTAGGCAAAGGTGTGTATTAGGCAGGGACAATAACAAACACAGGGTCCTATGTTTGAGATAAAAGGAATTGAAATAAGTGTAGTATGTCTTAAACTCCAGAAATAAATTATTGGATACTTTGTCTAAATATTAGAAAAAATGTGGGGAATATAGGGCCATTTCATGTGTGAATTTGTTTTGAATACAGAAAACAGAAAACACAAATTAGTAAAAGGGAATAAAAGACAGAATCAGGGAATAAAAGGGCTTTTTCTGAAATGACTGAAAATTAAACACTTTGCATGTTGTTTGGTCTCAATTTCAATATCACATGACTATGCCCTCCCAGAGTGGTCAGACTCTCTGGGATTTGGGGTTGTACAATACTATTCTCCTCAGGATGGTTTCCACATGACTGCAGAGAGCCCAGAGTAGATCTAGCCTTCAAATGCTCCTACCACATCTTCCAGAGGAAAAGATGATTTAGTGTCCTGTTTCCAGTAAAATTCCAAGGGCTCATTGTGATTGGACTGACAAAATCACATGTTCACATCTGAATTAATCACTATGGCTGGGAGATAAGGTATGCTGATTGACCTAAACCCATACCATATCTTTCAGTCTTTCCTGAAGCTCAGGTTGTCCAGAGATGTTGTGAAATAAAAATTTACCATCGCAATTCCATCACAGATCATAGAATCACTCTTTCCAGACAAATGGAACAATAATGGAAGGAGAGAAGATTTACTGGAATTGTACTTACTTACTTTGTTACTAAGAATGGAATGGATGCTAGGATACCCAAAGGAGAACATGAATACACATTTGGACCCTATAATACATACTGAAGATGTTTGTCTTTATTGTAAAAGCATTGGGAAGAAACAGCCCATGTAAACAAGAAAAGTGATAGAATACATATTTTTGTTTTTAGGAGCTAATTTTGATTTGCTTAGAATAGAGATTGGGGTGGATAAGAAAGAGAGAGAGGGGTTATGGAGAGTCCAGTAGATGGCTAATGAGTAAGTGTGGATAGGAGTTTTTGGACTAGAGGAATGGCAAATGGAACATTTAGATGTTTAGGAAGTGAACTTTAGAAAATATAATGTTATGTTGGATACGGGTGGAGATGAGGCCAAGTGAGAGTTCAAGGTTTTGTCTATATGACTGGACTTCACCCAAAGTCATGGAAAGGAGTTGTTCCATGACCTTCTTCCCCATGGCCATGCAAGGCAAACAGAGGGGACTAGGATGTGCATGATAAATGAGCTAGAGCTGATTTTTTATGATTAATGAACAATATGTGCACTTGTAAAATATGAAATGTAGCAAATTTTTGTAAAATAGATCAAAACTAAAAATCATCCAGTTCTCAAAATCATGTGAGTAAAGCAAAAGGTTTTTGGAGAAACTTGGAAAATATATGGCTTCATATTTCATCTTTAGTCAATCTTTCCTTTAAACTCTTGATCACGCTTCATTTAACTTACATGCTTTTTTATTAATTCAAAATATTTTCCACATTTTTGTTTTAATCTAAGCAGTATTCTGTGAGACTTTGTAAACTTGAACATACTCTTCTATTTGGAGACTTTGGAACTGAAATTATCACAAACCTCTTCCATTCCTCAAGTTCTGTGAAAGCCTTGTCACATTTACTTATATGTTGATAAATCTTAATTTCCTCCCACCCCCACACATATAAAAGAAAAACTGATGAGGAAAAACCCCAAATCTCAGTAATAACCAGTCTTTACTACTTCATCATTTTAAGAAACTAGAGTTGTTTCAATATAGGATCAAATGTAAAAAATAACTATAATGACATAGGAAATAACAAGAAAAGATATTAAATATTTTGAATTAGAAAAGTTTGAACCTTAAAGTAATAATTTAAGAAGTTAACTATTTAATTCGCTTCCCTGTAAGGAAGAATATGTTGAGAAAATCTTGAAACAATTTAAATAAAACCTTCTGTATCCTTAAGAAAAAATATGTTGAGGCAAGAATACAATTTTTATTATTTTATAGAATTTTAGTTATATCAAATTTTAATAAAAATACATAGTATACAATAAACAGTGTATAGAAATTAAGGTGATAAATCATATAAAAGAAAAAACTGAACAATTAATCAGATATTAAAATTCAAATTCTAATCCACACTTGAAAAATTATCTCTTTACAAATAAACGTTGGATTCTGTATGCAAATTCACTCATTGGGACACAGATATGGGGATATGAATTTCATTGTATAAGAGATAACTAGGGAAGTGGGTGTGGCTCAATGGATAGAGCCCCCGTTTACCATGTGGGAGGCCCGGGTTCGTTTCCCGAGGCCTCCTTGTGAGGGCACGCTGGCCTGAGCGGTGCGGTGGGCTGCTGCAGCAACCTCACAGCAGGAAGCGGGTGTGGCTCAATGGATAGAGCACCCGGTTACCATATGAGAGGCCCTGGATTTGCTTCCCGGGGCCTCCTTGTGAGGGCAGGCCGGCTCGCGTGGCACCTTGGGCTGATGCGGCAAGACCTCACAGCAAGGGGGAGATAGGCGGACGCGGAGAAGACACTCAGCGAATGGACACAGCAACACAAGCGGCAAGGGGGGGATAAATAAATAAAAAATAAATAAATCTTTAAAAAAAAAAGATATCTAAATCAATTTTTTTTAGAAAAATAACTTTTTTAAAATTAAAATTTGATTTCATTGAAAAAGTATGGTAAATACATATAACCATATTCAGATTGGCATTATTTATTAAAATGCAGATTGAATTCTGTTCTCATGGCAGATAAATAAATAACAAACTGAGCTAGCTGCAAGGCAACAAAAGCATTTATTTGGCATCTTAGAAGTTGCAATTTGGGAAGCACAGATTTTAGTAGCAACCCATATTGAGTCATTACTGCTCTACAGCAAGTGTTTTTAATGAAAAGCAAGATTGCATAAATTGTTTACAGCTGCTTGTTATTTAGGGTGTCCCAAATGTCCTTTACGTTAGATTGTTTATTGATTTCTTTATCTTGTGGTTTGTTTACAGTGTTCAGAGATCTTTAGAGTTTTCAGGAACATTGCTGATTCTTGGCATATGTTGAAAGTTTATGATATCTAGCTGAGATTTGCATAAGTGTATCCTCCTGAATGTCCTTACCATTCCGTTTTAAATCTGATAGCCATAATTTCTCTTTTGTTTTTATTTCTTTTCATGGTTCTGAGAGTTAAAGTTTTGTTTTAAATTGAGATGCATTTAAAAGACACCATTATCTCTCCTGTAAAGTGTGCACACAAACTCCAGATCATGTCTATGGTCAAGAATATAGGCAAAGGTGGCAAGGCATCTTGGAGACTCACAGGAAAGAAAAGAAGGGAATAGCTGGCAAATTGAATGTCTCTTCAATAGAAACACTTTGTAAACTTAGTGCTAAGTTTCCTCACCTGGAAGGAAGATGAGGACATTAATAGTTTTCTAGATTGTCCTGGAGCCTGACCATGGGCTGAGCAGCTCCTATGTATTAAATTCAATAATCAAAGTCCTAAGGTGATTTTCATGCTGCCAGTTCCCTCTTGTTATTAGAGAAATGAAGGGACTGGTGAGATAAAGTAGTTTTAGTCAAAGGGAACTTCTAAGTAGCATATTTAGGATTTTTCATGAAATTTTACTGACCTTATGGAATCCACCCACACTTCTGTGACCTGAAGGCAAACATCTTGGAAAAATTTCAAGAAGTGTAGAATGGCACAACAGTGGACAATGATTCAGAGTTTGGAGTAGGCACTATGGGATGTCTGCTCATATTACCCCAATACCTCCTCAAAGCAACTTGATTAGCTAGTTTTGTTTTCCACATCTTAAAATTGATGCAAGGGGGAGATGGGAGGCAAGATGGTGGCTAAGTAAGGCATTCCAAGAGTCAGCTCATCCTACAGAGCATTTAATAACCTAAACAGAGCTATCTAAAGCACCTGTTTGGGGGGCCCAGGACACCAGAAGAGCATATTGTAACATCCTTGAAAGAATGGAAGGAGGAGACTGCACATCTGCAGTGAAGATTCCTGATTAGAGCATTCCATGCTGTGCAGGCCAGTGGCCATCCTCCACTGGTGGTAAGAGCAGCCTTGGAAACAGTTCCATGGCTGGAATTGGAAGCTCCATTTTCCTAAATCAGGGGAGGAAGAGATAGTTTGGCACTGACTTCAGCTACTGGTTAGTAAATTCAGCTGGATAAAGTATAATCCTAAGAGCAGCTAAAGTTTTAAACAGCTTGGAGCAATAAGACTTACTGCTCAACCATGGTTTGGGAAGGCTGCAAGGGAAGATGATTTAGGGAGGAAATAAAATTATAGTGGTTTACTTAATATATAAAAAATATTATATCTAAGATGGCTGCAGAGTAAGGACCTCCAAAAATGAGCTCATCCAGGCAGTTATTAATCACCAAGCAGGCACATTTGACCTGCATAGACCATACTGTTGGGTGCCTATCTATCCTTCCCCACTCCACAATAGGATAGAAAGGGACTGGTGATTCCTCATCCTCTCCAGGCAACAGTAGGCACTTAAGGCCTACAGAGCCTGAACTGTTCGGTACCTGTGGATCTACCCCAAATCCCCAATAGAAGAGGATGGGTCTGGTATTTACTCAGCCTCTCTGGGCAGTGGCAAGCACTTTCAGCCTACACAGACTGAATTGTTTGGTGCCTGTGGTTCCATCCTCACCCCCTAAAGGGCAGAAGAGAAAGTACTCCTTCAGCACCTAAGGGCAACTGCAGGTGAATTTGGTGCACATGGATTAGATTGTTGTGCACTCTGGAGGGTCCATACCCACCCCTGGCAGGAGAGGAAGGGGCTGGGATTACATCAGTCTACATGTGCAACTGTGGTAATTTTGGAGCACATGGCATAGAATTATGCCCATACCTGCAGCTCAACCTCTGCCCCAGGCAGGGGAGGAAGGAGTGTGAAGCTGCATCAGTCTCACCAGGCAACTACAGCTAGTCTTGGCCTGAATGGCTTAGGTTTCTACATATGTCTGTGGCTCTTTCCCTATCCCTGGAAGAGGAGAAAGGAAGGAGAAGCTTTATTGGCTCCTGGGGCAATGCTGGCAGCTTCAGGCTCCACAGTTTACAGTACCAACTACATACTTGGCTTCTACTACACGACTAGCAAGGAATAAAAGGAAATAATCTCTAAACTAAAGAAAGAAACTTCTCCCATAATAAATACATCTGGTAATTTACATGCCAAGACACTAACAAATAATTACCATCCATACCAAGAAACAGGAACATATGACATAGTCAAAGGAACAAGATAAACCTCCTAATGACAAAAAGGATTTAAGACAACTAATCACAGA
>JAQZBX010052810.1:0-13683 GCA_029593785.1 Cabassous unicinctus | reverse complement strand
GTTGAGGCACACCCGCTTCCTGTTGTGAGGGCTTGCTGCATCAGTCCACCAGGCTGCGCGGGCTGGCCTGCCCTCACAAGGAGGCCCCGGGATGCGAACCCGGGGCCTCCCATATGGTAAATGGGGGCTCTATTGACTGAGCCACTCCCGCTTCCATTGAGTTGATTTTTGTATAAGATGTGAGATGGTGTTCCTCTCTCATTCTTTTGGATATGGATATCCAGTTCTCCAAGCACCACTTGTTGAAGAGGCCATTCTCTCCCAACTGAGTAGGCTTGGTAGCCTTGTCGAATATCAGATGACTGTATATGTGAGGATTTATATCAGAATTTTCAATTTGCTTCCATTGGTCAGTATGTCTATTCTTGTGCCAATACCATGCAGTTTTGACCACTTAAGCTTTGTAGTATGTTTTAAAGTCAGGTAGTGTGATACCTCCAACTTCATTTTTCTTTTTCAATATGCCTTTGGTGATTCAGGGCCTGTTACCCTTCCAAATAAATTTTGTAGTTAGTTTTTCCAGTTCCTTAAAAAATGATGTGTTGATTTTTATTGGGATTGCAATAAATCTGTAGATTAGTTTGGGTAGGATAGACATCTTGATGATGTTTAGTCTTCCTATCCATGAACAGGGAATATTCTTCCATTTATTTAAGTCTTCTTTGATTTCCTTTAACAGTGTTGTATATTTTTCTGTATATAAGTCCTTTATATCTTTTGTTAAATTTATTCCTAGGTATTTGATTCTTTTAGTTACTATTGTAAATGGTATTTTTTCTTGATTTCCTCCTCAGATTGCTCATTATTGGTGTACAGAAATGCTACTGATTATTGAGCATTGATCTTATAGCCTGCGATGTTACTGAACTCCTTTATAAATTCTAGAAGCTTTGTTTTAGATTTCTCAAGGCTTTCTACATATAGGATCATGTCGTCTGCAAATAATGAAATTTTTACTTCTTCTTTTCCAATTTGGATGCCTTTTAATCTTCTTCTTGCCTCAGTGCTCGAATAATTACTTCTAAGACAATGTTAAATAGGAGTAGAGATAGTGGGCATCCTTGTCTTGTTCCCAATCTCAGAGGAAAGGCTTTTAAGACTTCACCATTGAAGATGATGTTAGCTTTGAGTTTTTCATATATACCCTTTATCATGTTCAGAAAGTTTCCTTCTATTCCTATCTTTTGCAGTGTTTTTGTCAGGAAAGGTGCTGTATTTTGTCGAATGCTTTTTCTGCATCTATAGAGATGATCATGTGGTTTTTTTCTTTCAATCTGTTTATGTGGTGTATTACATTGATTGATTTTCTTATGTTGAACCATCCTTGCGCACCCGGGATGAAACCCACTTGGTCATGGTGTATAATTCTTTTGATATGTTGTTGAATGCAATTAGCAAGTATTTTGTTGAGGATTTTAGCATTAAGATTCATTAGAAAAATTGGTCTGTAATTTTCCTTTCTTGTGGTATCTTTGTTTGGCTTTGATATTAGTGTAATGTTGGCATCATAGAATAAGTTAGGCAATGTTCCTTCTACTTCTATTTTTTGGAAGAGCTTAAGCAGAATTGGTGTTAGCTCTTTCCGGAATGTTCGGTAGTATTCAGCTGTGAAGCAATCTGGTCCTGGGCTCTTCTTAGTTGGGAGGTTTTTGATGGCTAAGTCTATCTCTTTACTTGTAATTGGACTGTTGAGTTCATCTATTTCTTCTTTCATCAATGTAGGCTGTTTGTGAGTTTCTAGGAATTTGTCCATTTCCTCTAAATTGTCATTCTTGTTGGCATATAATTTTTCAAAGTACCCTCTTATGACACTCTTTATTTCAGTGGGGTCCCCTTCTTCATTCCTTATTTTGTGTTTTTGCATCTGCTCTCTTTTTTTCTTTATTAGTCTGGCTAAGGGTTTGTCTATTTTATTGATCTTCTTGAAGAACCAGGTTTTGGTTTTGTTTATTTTTCTAGTGATTTCTTATTTTCTATTTCATTTAGTTCTGCTCTAATCTTTGTCATTTCCTTCTTTCTACTTCCTTTGAGGATAGTTTGTTGTTGTTTTTCCAATTCCTCCAGGTGTGCAGTTAGGTCTTCAATTTTGCCTCTTTCTTTTTTTTTTTAATATATGCATTCATGGCTATGAACTTCCCTCTCAGTACAGCTTTGGCTGCATCCCATAGGTTTTGATATGTTGTGTTGCCCTTTTCATTTGTTTCAAGGTAGTTACTGACTTTTGAGATTTCCTCCCTGACCCACTATTTGTCTAAGAGTGTGTTGTTTAACTTCCATATCTTTGTGCCTAATCTCCTAATCTGGTTCTCTGGCCCTTACTGATTTCCAATTTCATTCCATTGTGGTCAGAGAAATTACTTTGTATAATCTCAGTCTTTCTGAATTCATTGAGAGTTGTTCTGTGGCCTAGCATGTGGTCTATCATGGAGTATGATCCATGTGCACTTGAGAAGAATGTATATCCTGCTGTATTTTCATTGCGTGCAGTGATCTATATATGTTTGTTAGGTCTATTTGGTTTTGTGTATCATTCAAGTCCTGTTCGTCTTTACTGATCTTCTGATTAAATGTTCCCTCCATTCTTGAGAGTGGTGTGCTAAACTCTCCTACTATTAATGTACAACCATCAGTTTCTCCCTTAAAATCTCCCAGTATTTGCTTCATATATTTTGGGACTCTTCTGTTAGGTGCATATGTATTTTTAATTGTGATATCATCCTGTTGAATTGTCCTGTTTATCTTTATGTAATGACCATCTTTGTCCCTCATAATATTTTTTTTTCCTTAATGTCTGTTTTATCTGATATTTGTATAGCCATCCCAGCTCTCTTTTGGTACTACTTTCATGGTTTATTTTTTCCATCCTTTAATTGTCAACCAACTTGTATCTTTGAATTTAAAGTGAATGTTTTGCAGACAGCATATAGTTGGGTTATTCTTTTTTATCCATTCTGTCAATCTTTGCCTTTTAACTGAAGACTTTAATCCATTTACATTTAAAGTCACTACTGAAAATTCAGGTCCTTCTTCTGCCACTTTACTATTTAGCATTTGTAAGCCTTATACATTTTTGTGCCTCATTTCTGTTAAAGCTTTCTTTTATATTTATTTACTTCCTTGTGTTGTACCATATTTAGTGCTTTCTCATTTCTATCTGGATATATTTTTCATTATGGTTATCACAGAGTTAAAATTTAACATCCTAAATATATGACAATTATATTTGGTTTGATACCAACCTAACTTCAATAACATGCACATACACTTTTCCTAAGTCCCTGTGCCCCATCATTTTTTTGTACTTGTTACCACTTACATCTTTGTACATTGTATGTCCAAAAACCTAGATTTATCATTTCTTTTTATGCATTTACAATTTAGTACCTGTAAAAACTAAGAAGTGAAGTTACACACCAAACAATATAATACAATAATAATGACATTTATAACTGCCCAAATGATTATCTTACTGCAGGTCTTTATTTCTTTATGCTGCTTTGAAACACCCTATAGTGTCCTTTCATTTTAGTCTGATGAACTCCCTTTATCATCACTTGTAGGGCATGTCTAGTGGTGATGTTGTCCTTCAGATTTTATTTATCTGAGAATATTTCCATCTTTCCCTCATTTCTGAAGGAGTCTTGTGGGATATAAAATTCTTTGTTGGCAGTTGTTTTCCTTCAGCACTTTTATTTCAACCCACAGTCTTTTTGCTTCCATGGTTTCAGATGAAAAATCAGCACTCAGTCTTACTGAGATTCCCTTGTATGTAACATGTTCCTTTTCTCTTGCAGCTTTCAGAAATCTCTTCTTGTCTTTTTCATTCGATAATATAATCAATATATGATGGGTTGTATTTTTATTCATGTTCATTCTGTTTGGTGGTCTCTCAGGTTCTTCGAAGTGCATGTTCATGTCTTGTGCTAAGTTTGGTAAGTTCTCAGTCATTATTTCTTTGAATATCCATTCTGTTCTTTCTCTTTTCTCCTTCTGGGACTCCCTCAATGCATATATTGTTACTCTTGATGGTGTCCCACAAGCTCCTTAGGCTTGTTCATTTTTCTTCACCCTTTTTTCTTTCTGCACCTCAGCCTGAATGATTTCAATTATCTTATCTTCACTTTCTCTGATTCTTTCTTCTGTCAGCTCCAATCTGCTGCTGAATCCCTTTAGGGAATTAAGAATTTCTCTTACTACTGTGGTGTTCAGCACTGTTATATGCTTTTTGTATTTCCCTTCTCTATTGATATTCACTTTGTGTTTTATCATTTTCATGATTTCCTTTAGTTCTTTGTCCATGTTTTCTTTTAGGTCTTTGAGCACATTTAAGCCCATATTTTTATTATTATTTTTTTATTATTGACTTTTATTCTAGTAACATTTATGTAACCTAAAATTTCCCCTTTTAATCACATTTATATATGTAACTCAGGACCATATTTTAAGCCATTGTCTGGTATGTCCCAGTTCTGTTCCTCCTCATTGATGGTTTCCAATGCATTAATCTCCAACTTTGAGTGGATTATCACTTGTTTCTTTACATGTTTTGTAATCTTTGTTGTAACATGGACAATTTGATATATTAATATGTAATTATTGGGATTTAGTCTCTGAACCATCTCTACTTTAAAACATATATCCAGCTGGTGTCATGATAATGCTTAATTTGAATGCCAGGAGTTATGAAAAATAGAAGGCAAAAGAAAAACATCTTTCCCTGTCTTTGCAGATTGACCTTTAAGAGTTGTCCTTTGTTACTTATTCATACAATGGTTTAGAGAATATCTCCATGCAAAATTGTAGGGGCTGCCCTGATCCTTTCAGGGCATGACTATATAGCCCTAGGAATTCCCTCATTTATATGGATATGAACGGTCACTTTTCCCTAAGAATCAGTTTCCTCATGGTTCTCCACACTGCACCTTATGTCCTTCAGCCAGCAATTCCTTGCTCCAGGCAGGATGACTTGACTGCTCTGCTAGAGCATTCTGTGAGAGACTATTATGACATGCGTTCTACCTGCAGGGCAAGGTCTGGGAGAGCGAGCCTGCAGCAAGTGCCCTATTTAATTTCTTCAGGCCAACACCAGAGATCAGACCAGAAATACATGTTTCCAGGGTTTGCATAAGAGTTACCCTGCTCCTTCCTAATATGGACCCAGGGACCTTAACTGGGATCATGGGTCAGCTCCACGCTAAGCCAGTAAGTGGATGGAGTGGCATCAGCTGTGGTGCCATGAGATCCTACTGATTTTAAGATGCCTTTTTCTTGATTCTGGTGCTCACCCTGTAACTGTTGTCCTTTAAGGGTTTTCTAGAACATTGAAAAAGATGTTTCTGCCAGTTCTTGTTGGTTGCTCATAGATTTTGTGGGGGAATGGAGTCCTGAATCACTTCACTCTGCTGTCTTGATTGGAACATGATCCATTTTAGCTATCCCTTTATATCTTTTAGTCACTAAATATTCAAGAGTAGTTGGCAATTTTTTCCATATCAACACATACCTCTGATTAATAAATATTGGGGTGTTTCAGTAATTTATTAGTATGCCTAGAGTGAAAATTACTTTCACATTCATTAGTGAGTTATTTTCATGCTCACTCCAGTGCTTTGAATTTTACAGTGTGGTGTGCTTGGGTCCCACTTTCCCAGAACTTCTGTCTCTTAAACTCTTTCTTTCTTTCTTTATGATCCACACTGATAGCATTTGAGTTAATAGGATCCTGTGCTCAAGCAAATATTCTTCCTTTTCTATGTTTCCTCACAAATCACCAGGGTTATAAATATTAGGGTAATTTATTTAGCATTTTCAGTTCTATATTATTTGTTGTTTATAACCCTTGATTGTATAAGGCTGAACAATATGCCTTTCCACTTAAGTGTGCCTTGGAAATAGTAGTGTTAAGACTCTGTGTGTTTGAGGAGGGCCTTTGGAGAGGAGCTCCAAAGATTTCTGAACAGGCACTACTGTTTTATTGAGTGTATTTTAAGGGCTATTTAACATTAAGCTACAACTCTGAAGATTATGAATAAGAAGGAGATTACTTGTTTTGAAAAACGAGTACATAATTCTATAACACTGGCTGAGTTAATGCACTAGAAACCGCTTAAGAAGAAATCCTTGTTGCACCAAAATGTTGTTTCAATAAGCCGGTTCACGTAATAGCTACTGTTTTTACATGCCTCCCCTCCTCATTCACAGATAAAGACATTCTTTTGGTTGGCCTACAAGCAAAATTCTCATTTATGTTTGGCATGCATTGATAGATAATTGATTAACTGATGAGAGTGGAAGTGAGGCAAGCAGATTGAGTAAGATTAAATGATCATCTCCCAATGCTCAGATTCCATGATTTTGGAATATTCACTTTTGAAGTTTATTTTACGTATAATTTATCAAGTCCTTTGCCCAGTCTTTTTACTTGATTATATTTATTTGCTATGGTCTCTATAAAGAAATGCCACAAAGAGTAATTCAATGCATTCACCAGTGTAACTGGACATATAAAGTCACAGAGGATAGAATGCTAATGTTAATGGGAGGAAATGGGTCTCAAGAGAGACCTGGCACCACAGTAAGACATAAACAGAGGTTTGAAAGGCTCTGTGGGATGAAAGGTCTAAACTAGGTGATGAGAACAACACGTGTAAATCACAAACCTTTGGAACCTTTGGAAAATGCAAATCCTCAAAACAGCCTGCTCAACTATCAAGCCTGGCTGTTTGAAATTACCAAAGACCACCTTCTCCAGTGCTCTTTCATCTGTTGCCCACAATCTTACCCCTCTCCTGATCCAGCCTTGCCTGGTCTCTCCATTTGTGTGTCCTGGATGTCAGCTTTCTATTCACTGCTGCTCCCAAGTCCCCTCACTCTCTGTCTTACACTTAGTTTTGCACAATGGAAGCACCAGTAGCAGAGTAGTGTGAAAGGAAGAAAGTTCTGGAAGATGGAGGAAAGAAGGAGCTGTTCCCCACTCCTTCTTTCCTCTCTTGCGTTTCATGGTCCCTTTTTACAACCCCATGTCAGGCACTAAGCTGCTTCCTTTCAAGGATACAGCTCTTGGCATCTCTGGGAACACCACCTCCTCCTCTTGCCCCTTCAGGCCAGGGAGGTTGCTAGTCTCTGGGGACTTCTCTTCATTCATGGTTGTCTCAGCCATGCCCACACCACTGCAAATAGTCAATTCATTAGACTTTCTTTAGCCTGTCCTTTGAATGTGTTACCTGCTTCCTGCAAGGTTCCCAATGAGATAACTGTTTTCTAATCTTACCACTGCAATAGATTTTCATCATATGAAACTAATTTTTTGCTTGAATGATTCATTGAAACCTTCTGATGACCTGACAAAATAGCTTATGAATTATGCTGCTTTTCAAAGTAGCTTTGCTAAGGATGTAATAGGATAAATCAGTGTTCCATCCATCTGTAGGGTCAAGAAACTCTATAAACTTATAAAGACCTTCAATACAAAAATACACAAAAGTCTGTTGAGCATAGATGTTTCACACTATCTAGCATTAATCACTGAAATTGTGAATATGAAAACACTGAAGAAATGCCACTTTTGGAAAACAATATACACTTTTGTAAAGCCATTCACCAAGGCATAAGAATAATGTCAGTATTTAATAACCATATATTTTCCATATCTGTTTCTATTATTTTAATTCTCTCATGATCACTGGTTTGGATTATAGCCAGGAGTGACTCTCAGGTGCTGAACCTTGCAACCCATTTTCTGCCTTTCAGCTAGAACTATCTTTCAAAAATGAAAATCAAGCCTTATGCTTCCCTGACTTTTAAGACTCCGGAAGCTCATCAATCTACCTTATAAGACAACCCACAATCTATCACTACTTCTCAAGTATTTGCACACACAGTTCTCCTTGAAGAACCATATGCTCAAACAGCATTGAACTGAGTCATTCCATGAACATACCATCTTAATTCTTCTTCATGTTTGAATTTTCCACCTTTAGCAGACAGGGTAAATTTTTCTCATTTTTTTAAGTTACACCTGAAATAGTCTTCTGTGAAGATATCTCTAACATTTTCATTCTTATTTCCATACACCTTCTCTGTGTTCTAATTATAATTTTGCTCATCTCTCCATAATATCATATGTCAAGTATATGTAATAATTCCTCCATGTTTTATTCTTTCTGATAGTGTAAGTTCCTTGAGAAGTGAAACCAAGCTTTTTCATCTTTGACTCTCTAGTGTTATGAGTAAGTCTGGTCCAAGATAGGTGCAATAAACGTGTTGAATGCAGGGCTGTAAGAAGCACAAAGGAGCTGCGATTGAGCTCAGGTTTGTGAGAAGAATTGTCATTGCATTGACCCCTACAATCACTATGTGGCAGTTTGAGATTATTTATGAATTCCAAAAAAAGAAATTATGTTTGTAAACTGGTCTTTTCTTCTGGGCGTGATACCCTTTGATTGTATGATTCAGCTAAGATGTCTTTGATTAAATTTTGTTAAGATCAGTGTTTTGATTTGACCACATCAGTAGGATGTAACTCAGGTTAAGTCCCCACCACATTTGTTGTCTATATAAAGACACTCACTTAAGAAGACACAAAAAACATACACAGAAAGGAGAAGGCTCAAACAGCTAAAGTCCCAGGAAGAGAGACGAGACGAGCCCTATGCCAGCCTACAAGTGAGATCAGAAGAATCTGGGCCCACAGAGCCTTAAGAGGAATACAGAAGGAAAGACCAGGCAGAGATGGCCCACCATCTTGCTTCAAGACATGGCAACAGACTTTAGTGAGTAAATAACCTTGAGTTGGACTCTTTAGGGCCTGGTAACTGTAAGATTTTACCCAAAATAAATACCCTTTATAAAAGCCAACAGATTTCTGGCACTTTGCATCAGCGTTTCTTTGGTTGACTAATACACACCATAATCAAAGTCAGCAAACATTTGCTTGACCCCTGATAGCTACAGTCTACTTAAGCAATTGCATTGAAAAATGCTCTTAGAACCTTGGTTATCTGATGGTAAATAATAGTTGAATGAACTTTAAACAAGGAACCAAGCCAACAATGGATATTTTGAATGTATTTGTAATTTTTAAAAAAATTCAATTTCATATTTCTTTCTATAAAAAAGCTTTTATGTTTCTTCAAGCCAGAATAATTATCTCATATATTCAATAATAAAATGAAGCAATAGAGAGATTAATTTAGAATGGTTTTCTTATGATTTTAAACAAAAAGGCAACATAAGCCTTTTCAACTTATTCAACTGTAACAGTATCCAATAGATCTGTTGAGAATTGATTATATAATGGCCTAATTGAAATTAAATTAAACAAGTGCTTGTTTAAGTTCTGTCACACTAAATGAGATTTTAAATCACTCTAGGAGCAGATATTTCAATTATAATACTATAACTTTAAACATGGTGATATTTGATTTTCAGAACAATCAATATGTGCTTCACAAACATATGGGAATCATCTTCAATTGATCTTGCACGCAATCACATCAGATTCCTCTTTATGCCCAGATGCTCAAGATAGAGGAAGAAGAACCTGATAAGCAAGTTTGAGTTTAAGTATTTTTTTAAATGCCTCCAATGGTAGCAAGAATGGATTACCTGTAACCTAGTAAGCAGAAGTGGTAATGAAACCCAGCATTAACATTTAATCATTTCACAAGTTAATAAGGCACTTGTGGAGAAAAGCTGCTCTGTAATCACACATCTTCATCCTTCATGAATCCTTATAGATACGTATTATTGGACAATATAGTTTTAAAGAATTTATTTTTTATAACCTATTCCACAAAAGATTTGAGGAACATTATCAAGTGAAATACACATAAATCAGGACAATTAAAATTTAAAGACAAATAAAAAACCAATTAGGAAGAAGATAAAGGCAAATGAAATGGTTTCCTGCAATGATTTAGTTGCATCTTCCAAGCACTCCCTATTGCCCTAAGGCTCAGTAACACAAGAAGGAACCAAGTGTTAAGTTTTAAGGCTCTAAATTTCTGTTCCTCCTTAGAGAATATTTCTTGGTTAAGAGATACAGAGTCTCTCTGCACCGAATGCTGGACTACTCCATCAGGATGTTCTCCACTATGAGATGCATTGCTCGCTGTATGAATCTTGACTTGAAGAAGATAGAGAGACATTTTCCCACCATATCTCCATACAAGCTGAGGTGATCTCATTCGAATATAACATGGTGGAGATATTTTCATAAAAGTTGATCTCATTTATTCTATATGTGCTACTTTCTGAGGATCAAAAATAAAACAGGTATAATCCATGCAGTAGACCATATAGTTGTTGAAGTTAAAGATTGGCTCCTGAGTATAATCTGAATAGCATCTCTTGCTCTCCGTGTGTGTTGTTGATGGAGGAACCTCTCCAACCTCTGCTATGTGTGCTGTGTCCTTAAAAGACATTAGTCTACTCATTCCTGGTTGGGATGTACTACAACTATAGATAAAACTTGGGTTGGGAATAGTCATTCATAGAGGCCTAATGACTAGAAAGAGACCCTTCATCTGAATATCATTCTCTGTAACCAAGTGATCTCTATGGTCCCCTTAAACACTCATTAAGCATCAACTTTGCCCTGGCATTGATTCAAATCCTGTACTTGGCACTTGCTGTGTTTGTGACCTTAAGCAAACTAATTAATTTCTGAGTCTCTCTTTCTGCACTTGCAAAATGTGGAGGCTTCCACCTGGTTAATGGTATGTTGTGAGAAATTGAAGTTTTGTTAACAATAAACACCAGTGATGATATCTGGTGTCAGTGTAGGTTGGCTCCTTTTCCCTTTCCTTTTGCCTGGGGTTTCAGTTTATGCTACTAAGTATCTTTAGACATGGGCTGACTTACCAATGCCTCTGTCAACCCCTGAAGATTCACCTGCCTCTAATTTTCAAGTGTTATCACTTTAGTATCTCTCTTGCTTTCATTGTTCCTTTTGAACTTCTATTTTCATTTTTATTCCCCATTTCTGATCAGTTTTAAATAGGACAGGCTTCAATTAACAATATTCTATTGTGGTGTCATATTTCATAGCTTCCTTTCTGGAGAAATGGCCTAGGAATGAGCACCCTACATCACAACATGTCTTCTGACCTGATAAGGGTCTCCAGTCTAAGTCAGATAAGTTCCGTGTGGGAAGCTGATCTTACTTTCCTCCAGGTGACTACATTTCTTCTAAAGCCATCTTCTTACTTAGAAAGTTAAGGGTTCACATAATACTTGTAGCAAAATCATAGTGGATGATAGCAGATGGTATCTTTTCTATGCTCCCAATTTGCCAGTCTTCTATAATTCAACATATCCACCCATTTTATGAATTTCTGTACAATGTATTGCTCAGTTATAGAGTTTCATATGTCCTCTAGGACACCACATGTAATATAAGCCTATTGGCAAGTAGATGGATTTTGGTCAACAAATGTTAAAATCCCCTAAGTTCCTAAATTATAGTTACTCTGTATTACTTTAGTTACTAGACAGAAAGATTGAAAAGATGAGGTACATTGAAGAATTGCAAGCTTATCTTATGCTACCTCTAAAACAAAAGGCCATTTCATATCTGAATTGTGCTGAGTTGAAGAGAATTTTTTCTCAAAATATTGCAGTTCTCTAAGTCCACTAATAAGAGTTTGTCTGCAATTCAGTGTGTTATGTCAAACCCATTAAATAATAGTTAAATAATAGTTTATTTATTCTTAATAAATAAATAATAGTTTATTATTAATAAATAATAATAGTTTATTTATTAAATAATAGTTCATTTTAGTCTAAAAAGTAGGCTTTATCTATTGACCTGTTATATATTTACCCTGAACAAAGATTTTTGGTGGAAGGACCTTCTGTGATAGGTATAGTGGATTGAATTGTGTTTGCAAATAGATATGCCCAAGTCCTAAACCCTGGGACTTGAGGATATGACCTTATTTGGAGATTAAGATATTTGCAGATGTAATCAAGTTAAGGATCTCAAGATGAGATCATCCTGAATTCAAGGTGGGCCCGAACCCTAGCAACAGATGTCCTTAAAGGCGACATACAGAGGAGAGACTATTAAAGAGGAGGAGGAGAAGACCACGTGACGATGGAGGCAGATACTGAAATGATGCTGTCACAAACCAAGGAATGACAGGAGCCACCAGAATATGGAAGAGGAAGGATGGACTCTCTCCTGGAGACTTCAGATGGAGTATGGCCTTGCTGACACCTGGATTTCAGACTCCTGGCCTCAACCCTTGAGAGAATAAATTGCTGGTTGTTTTTCTTGGTTGAAAGCACCAAGTTTGTGATGATTTGTTATGGCATTCTTTGGAAACTAATACAATAGGTGGCACTTTACCCATGATTCAGTATCATCAGGCAGTTAATGAAGTTCAACATAATATAGACAATAATTACTACGATCCATATTAATATTGGGATACATGGCACTTGTGTTGCTGATATTTAGCTCTACATGGAGAGGAATGTGCAAGTCAAAGTGCTTTTTCTTAAGGACCTTTCCTGTGCATAATGATATAACCACAGCATCAGTATGAGGTATATTGTTTATTTTCTTATTTCCTAAGAATAAAGTCATGCTTCTAATCTTTGTAAATACCTGCATTTAGTTACTTAAAATCTAAATTGTTAAGAACAAAACTAAGAATTTAAACTAGCATTTATCTATCAAAATACCATTGGTATTCATTTTAGTTTTGCCTGCCCAATTGTAATCCAAGATTAGAAAAATGATTAATAGTACAAGATTAATATTGAAACTTTATGATTGATAATTCATGCATAAACGATGAGGGAGGATCAATATTATTTACCAGGCAAGATGAAAGAGAATTTAACGATGGTTAGTGTTATAATAGTAATGTCTAAAACTTTTTTCACTACTTAATATATCAAATATACAGACTCAGTCAACCTTTTATTTAGATGTTTATGCATTCTAATAATAATAATAAAAGACTTAATGTATGCCAGGGTCTGGGCAAGATTTAATGGCTCATATAAAAAAAAATAGCATATCCAAGGGACATGGTACTTGCCTCTCAAGTGCACACAAACTCTTAGGAGATAAAGTGATGCAAATTCTGAAAAAGTTATGCACAAGTTATAAGGTACTGGTGAGACCCAATGGAAGGGTCTAAAACTTAGATTAGAGTGTGTTTTGGTGTCTTTTCTGCAAAACAAATAACATGCAATGGATTGGCTTAAATAATGATAATTTATTGTTTCATGGTTTTGAGGGTAGAAATCCAAAATTGAGGCAGCATCGAGGCAATGCTTTCTCCCAGAAGGTTCTGGTGTTCTGGGACTGGCTGCTGATGACCTTGTTCCTCAGTTTTTCTGTCACAAGGCAGTGCACATGGTGGGCTCCCTTGGCTTCTCTTTTCTCTTCCGGGTTCAGTTGACTTCCAGATTCTGGCTGCTCCCTCATGGCTTTCTGTCTCTCTGTGGCCTTCCCTACAATGCCCATAATAGGATTAAGACTCACCCTGATTCGGCTGGGTCACACTTTATCTGAAGTAGCCTCAACAAAAGGTGCATTTACAAAAGGTGCATTCACCTGTACAGGATTAAGTTTAAGAACATGTTTTTTGGGGGTATGTGGCTCCAAGCCAACACAGAGAGTAAGGGGCAGCTTCCCAGAAGAGGAGATGACTGAGCTACGAGTTG
>JAQZBX010052809.1:0-19035 GCA_029593785.1 Cabassous unicinctus | reverse complement strand
TCTCTTTTCTCTTTTCTTTTCCCCTCTTCTCACAATTCCAACATTTTAATTCATTCTATTTATTTTTCTCTATTCTGTTTCTTGTTTCATTGTTTCTATTCTACTTTTCTAATCTTATTCCTCTGTGCTTCTTACTCATGTTAATATTTCAGTTTCCTAGATCTTGTACATTTCCTCTCCTACTTTTACTTTCATTATTACTATTATGCTTTTTCTCTTACTATCGCTTTCCTTTTCTCTGGTCCGATTTTTTTTTTCTTTCAAGGGGACATAGACAACAACAAGGAAATAGAATAAGAGGAATGAGGTGCCAAAGTGAAACCTTACCACACACACAATAAAAAAAAATAACATAGATTAGAGAGAGAAATTAATCAACTGAATAAATCCATCAAGATAAACAGATACTTAGACACCACCAACAAAAAATTAAAAGCCATACTGAGAAACAGAAAGACATGTACCATTCTGACAAACAAACAAAAAACCAAGAGGAGATGCAGAACATGGAAGAACTAATCAGAGATGTCCAAACAAATATGAATCAAGTTAGTAAAGTGAGGTTAGAGATTAAGGATATTAAGCTCTGGGAGAACATATTGATGAAATTGTAAACATACATAAAAAGAAAACGGATATGACATTGATGAATGGCACAAACCAAAAAATCAGAAACACTGGAATCACATAACAGATTTGAAAAGGCAGATGAAAGAATCAGTGATGTGGAAACACTTCATCTAAAATCAAACAGATAGTAGAATAGATATATAAAAAGACAGAAAAAATTCAGCAGGTAATTAGGGGTTTGAATGACAACAAGAAATGCACTAACATAGACATTCTAGGCATCCCAGAGGGGAAGAGAAGGAAAGGGAACAGAAAGCTTGTTGGAGGAAATAATGGCTGAAAACTTCCCAGCCCTACTGAGGGAGATAGACATACATATCCAGGAAGTGTAGTGCATCCCAAACAGTATAAATCCTAAATTGTCCAATGCTCAAGACCCAAAAATAATACTGAAAGCAGCAAGAGAAAAGAGAACCATCATATACCATGGAAACCTAATAAGATTAAGTGCTGAATTATCATCTGAAACCATGGTGGCAAGAAGGCAGTGGTACAGCATAATTAAGGTGCTAAAAGAAGAAAAGAAAAAAAGCTTCCAGGTGACAATTCTCTATCCAGCAAAGCTGGCATTCAAAACTGAAGGAGAGTTCCAAATATTCACAGATAAACAGAAATTAAGAGAGTATGTGAAAAAGAAACCTGCACTTCAAGAAATACTTAAGGGAGTTCTGCAGGTCAAGAGGAACAAAACAGGAGAAATGGAGTTGGAAGAGAGTGTAAGAGCAACTAAAATGATAAAAAGAGAAATAAAAATGCATAAGGCATACATAAACCTAAAGAATATATGGCTAATGTAAGTAAATCCTTGACAGTAATAACATTGAATGTTAATGATTAAACTCATCAGTAAAGAGACACAAATTGGCAAAATGGATAAGGAAATATGACCCATCTATATGCTGTCTACAAGAAAACCACCTTTAACACAGGATGCAAGGAGGTTGAAAGTGTGAATGGATGGGAAACAATTTCACAAGAAAACAATAACCAAAAAATGGCAGAAGTAGCTATACTAATATCAAACTCAAACAAAATAGACTTTAAATGCAAAACTATTGTAAGAGAAAAAGAAGGGCACCATATATTAATAAAAGGGGTAATCTATCAAGAAGAAAGAACAATCATAAACATTTATACACCTAACCAGGTCTCCTTAAACTACATAAGGCAAATACTGGAGACACTAAGTGGAGAAATAAATGACACTACAGTTACAGTGGGGGACTTCAATACACCATTTTCATCATTAGATAGAACATCTCAACAGAGAATCAATAAAGAAACAAAGACTTTGAATAATACATTAGAGAACCTGGACCTAATAGACATATTCAGAACATTACATCCAAATGAAAGAGGGAATACATTCTTCTCGAGTGCACATGGATCATTCTCCACAATAGACAACATGCTAGGTCACAGAACAATTCTCAATGAATTCAGAAAGATCAAAATTATACAAAGTAAACTCTGATCACAATGGAAATAAGCTGGAAATCAGTAAGGGGCAGAGAACCAGATTAGGCACAGTGATATGGAAGTTAAGCAATTCACGCTTGGGCAAAAAGTGAGTAAAGGAGGAATCTCAAAGTAAATCAGTAACTACCTTGAAATGAATGAAAATGACAAAACAATGTATCAAAACATATGGGATGCAGCAAAAGCTGTACTGAGAGGAAAATTCACAGGACTAAATGCCTATATTAAAAATGAAAGAAGAGCTAAAATCAAAGACATAAATTCACAGATGGAGGAATTAGGAGACAATCAACAAACTAACCACAAAGGAAGTAGAAAGAAAGAAATAAAGATTTGAGCATAACTAAATGAAATAGAAAATATGAAAGTACCAGAAAAAATAAACAAAACCAAAAGCTGGTTCTTTGAGATTAATAAAATTGACAAAACCTTAGCTTGAGTAACAAAGAAAAAACAGAGTGAAGATGTAAGTACATGAAATAAGAAAAGAGGAAGGGGATATCATCACTGACCCTACAGAAATAAAGTGTATCATAAGATGATACTTTGAAAATCTGAAAATTATCCATGCCAACAACATGGATAATTTAGAGGAAATGGACAAGTTCCTAGAAACACACAAGCAGCCTACATTGTCAAAAGAAGAAATTGATGAACTCAACAGATCAATCACGAGTAATGAGATTGATTTAGTCATCAAAACCTCCAAACCAAGAAGAGCCCAGGACCAGATGGCTTCACAGGTAAATTCTACCAAACATTCCAGAAAGAACTAACACTAACCCTGCTTAAACTCTCCAAAAAATAGAAGGGGAAGGAACATTTCCTAACTCACTCTATGATACCAACATCACCCTAATACCAAAGCCAAAGACACCATAAGAAAGGTAAACTATAGACCAATCCCTCTAATGAACCTAGATGCTAAAATCCTCAACAAAGTACTTGTTAATTGTATTCAAGAAGACGTCAAAGAATTATACACCATGACCAACTGGGTTTCATCCCTGGTATGAAAGGATAGTTCAACATAAGAAAATCAATCAATGTAGTATACCACATAAACAAAACAAAAAATCACATGATCATCTCTATAGAGGCAGAAAAATCATTTGACAAAACACTGCACCCTTTTCTGATAAAAACACTACAAAAGATAGGAATAGAAGAAAACTTCCTCAACATGGTAAAGGGTATATATAAAAAACGCACAGCTGTCATCATCTTCAATGTTGAAATCCTAAATGCATTCCCTCTAAGATCAGGAACAAGACAAGTATGCCCACTTTCACCACTTCTATTCAACATTGTCTTAGAAGTATTTCCTCAAGCAGGTGAGAAAAAGATATAAAAGGCATCCAAATTGGAAAGAAAGAAATAAAAATCTCACTATTTGCAGACAACTTGGTCGTATACATAGAAAGCCCTGAGAAATCTACATCAAATCTTCTAGAGCTTATAAATGAGTTCAGTAAAGTTGCAGGTTATCAGATCAAGAGCAAAAATCAGTAGCATTTCTATACACCAATAATGAGTAATCTGAGGAGGAAATAAAGAAAAAAAAAATCCCATTTACAATAGCAACTGAAAAATCAATTACCTAAGAAGAAATTTAACTAAAGATGTAAATGACTTATATGCAGAAAACAAGACAACACTGTTAAAGGAAATCAAAGAAGACAAATAAATGGAAGAACATACCCTGTTCATGGATAGGAAGTCTAAAAATCATTAAGATGTCTATCCTACCCAAACTGTAAAAACATGTTTAATGGAATCCCAATAAAATCACCACAGCATTCTTTATTGAATTGGAAAAACTAACTATGGAATTTATTTGGAATGGCAAGAGGCCCCAAATAGCCAAAGGCATTGAAAAAGAAAAATGAAATCAGAGGAATCACAGTACCTGGCTTAAAACATACTACATAGCTACAGTAGTCAGAGCTGTATGGTATTGGCACAAGGATAGACATACTGACCAATGAAGAGTATTTCTGAGTATACTGAGAGTCCTGATAAAGATCCTAGCATATAAAGTGAACTGATTTTCAACAAGGCTACTGAGCCCATTCAACTAGGAGAGAATAGCTTCTTCAACAAATGGTGCTTGGAGAACTGGATAACCATATCCTAAAGAATGAGAGAGGAACACCACCTCACACCTTACAAAAATTAACCCAAGATGGATCAAAGATCTAAATATAAGAGCCAATACCATAAAGACCTTGGAAGACAATGTGGGGAAGCATGTACAGTATCTTGTATTAGAAAATGGCTTCATGAGCTTTACACCCAAAGCAGAAGCAGGAAAAGAAAAAATTGATAAATGAGACAGATCTCCTGAAAATTAAAAAAAACTTTTGAACCTCAAAGAAGTTTGTCAAGAAAGTGAAAAGGCAGCCTACTCATTGGGAAAAAATATTTGGTAACCATATATCTAATAAGAGGCCTAATATCCAGCATATATAAAGATATCCTACACCATGAAAATAAAAAGACAAAAATCCATTTAAAAAATGGGAAAGTGATTTGAATAGACACTTATCAAAGGAAGAAATACAAATTGCTAAAAATCACAGGAAAAGATGCTCAACATCATTAGCTATTAGGGAAATGCAAAACAAAACTACAATGATATATCATCTTACACCCATTAGACTGGTAGCTATTAAGTAAACAGAGGACTACAACTATTGGAGAGGATGTGGGGAAATGGGAAACTTCATCAACTGCCGGTGGGAATGTAAAATTGTACACCCACTGTGGAGGACAGTTTGGTGATTCCTCAGAAAACTAACTATAGAACTGCCATATGATCCAGCAATTCCACTGCTGGGTATATTTCCAGAAGAACTGAAAGTAAGGACATGAAGAGAAACATGCACACCAATGTTCATAGCAATGTTATTCACTAGTTCTAAAAGTTGGAATCACCCCAAATGCCCATCAACAGATGAATGAATAAATAAATTGTGGTATATAAATACAATGGAATATTATTCAGCTGTAAGAAGGAACACAGTATTAACACACAGGATAACATGGACGAATCTTGAGGACTGTATGTTGAGTGAAGCAAGCCAGGTAGTGAAGGACAAATATTACATGACCTCACTAATACAAATTAAGCAAATTGAGCAGTCTCAGAGAGCAAGAGTATGGAAGCTAGGTTCACAGGAGACAGAAAGTGTGAAGAAGGTTGTGAGCCAAGACCAAGGGCAAAATCTATGATCTTGTGTAAGTGTGTAGTTGTACAGTGGATGGGCATGGCAGTGTTGAAATGATACTGTTGGGCTTGGCGGTGCTGATTTATCAGGTGGGTGGGGTGGGAAGAATGGGTTGGACTGTCCATGGAACTGGGGGGAGGGTAGGGGAAAGGAGCAGGTGAATGCTGGAGAATGGCAGGTACAATGTTGGGAATTCTCTTTTGGCAATATGGCAAGTGAGGTTTGCTGGTTTGGGGTGTTGGATGTGGGGGTCATTTGGGAAAGTGTGCACTTGGGGCAGGCTTCTAAGGAGTGTCTGAGCATTTATCTTGTCATAGTGTGTTTTATCAGTGTGTGGAGACCCACATAATGAATGGCAAGGTGGTGGACTCTCATCCTGGGGATGCCTGCTGGGTTCTCAGATATTGGGGTGGGAGTCTCTTGAGAGCATGGGCAGTGCCTAATAGGGGAGAACAAACCAGTGTAGTCAAGCCCTCAAAGTTATTTCAGGAAACTATGAATCTTGTCCTTCAAGGAATGAAACTTGGTGGATGCCATGGGTTCTGAGTGGAAGGGGAGGGAGGAATAGAATAGATGGAACAGGGTGCATTTTGGGGGAGATGGAAGTCTTCTACATTATCTTACTATGATGGATACAAGCCATGTTGAATTGCATCAAGGTTAAAAATTGTATGTACCAAAATGTAAAACATAATGTAAACCATTTACTGTGGTAGGTAGCTATGTTTCAGTATCTGTACATCAGTTGTAACAAACATACCACCCACATATAAAATGTTATTAATAAGTGAATGGGGAAAAGGGAGAGGATGTTGGGTATATGGGAGTCCTCTGTAAACAGAACATGACTTTTCTGTAACCTAAAACATCTTTGAGGACAGAGTGAAAAAAGTAAGACACTAGGGGAATAAATGGAAGAAAATGTCAGTGTACATATAAGAAAACAGATCTTACATTGATGAAATGCAAAATGTCAAAAATCATTTTTTAATATATTTTCATTATTTTTATTATCCCCAATTTTTATTTTTTTAAAAATTTTGTTTTTTATTTTTTATTTTTAAAACTATCATTATTTCATTTTCTTATTTTTGAAGAAGTAGAGAAGGACATGATCCTGCATGAGTTGTAGTGTGGTGTAGTGGAGAAGCATATAGTCTCTGAAGCTAGAGTGTCTGGGTTCAAGCCCCAGCTCAGAAACTAATTACCTGGGTGATCAGTAAAGCTGTGTCTCTCTTTCTTACCCTGCAAAGGGGAAATGCCAGTAATCTGTATCATCTCATGGGGATGATATGAGAATTAAACAAGCTGATCTATGTAAAGAAGTTAGGAGATTGATGGGCAAAGATTAAGTACTATTTTGGTGTTTGTTCTTATTACCACAGTGTGCACTGTTGGCCCTGAGTTCATATTCTGACGAGGTCCCAACCAGCCTTGTCATTTCAGTAACTCTATTTGCCTTCTTACAGTAAAGCTTGGAGAGAAGATAAGGAGGCAGGTTTCTGATCAATCTGGGATTCTTTTCTCCTACACTTTCTAAATGTAGATGAGATGCCTTCATTTCTCTGACACTTAATGGTTCTCTTTTCATTCTTTGCATACATAACATCAAATCTTCAACAATTTGGAAGATGTAGCTAATTTAAGAGGGCCTATGTTTGTGAGAAAATTGTGGATTGGGGGTCAGTGATAGTTGTTAGTTTAATCCAAACCAATATAGGCACAGGTGTTTCCTTATATCACTGCTACTAGATATAGACTCAAAAGAATTGAAAGCAGGGACTAGAGAAGTTATTGGCACACTGACGTTTATAGTGGCAATATTACCAATTGCTAAAAGATGGAATCAACCCAAGAGTCCATCAACCAATGAATGAATTTTTAAAAATGTGATATATATATACAATACAATATTATTCAGCTCTAAAAAGCAATGAATTCCTGATACATGTGATGACATGGATGAACCTTTAAGACATCATGTTGAGTGTAACAAACCAGACACAAAAGAACAAATATTTTGATGATCTCATTGATTTTAAACAATTAGAATAAGCCGACTCATAGAGTCCGAATCTAGAATATGGGTTACCAGGAGATGTGATGGGGACAGGGAATGGGAAGTTAAGGCTTAATATGTACAGGGTTCCTATTTGGAATGATGGAAATGTTTTGGTAATGGATGGTGGTGATGGTAGCACAATATTGTGAATGCATTTAACAACACTGTAATATATATAGGAATATGATTAAAAGGGGAAATACTAGATTGTATATATGGTAACACAATAAACATTTTTAAAAAACATATAGACCTACACTCCACAAACAGTGAACCTATGTTAAACCATGGTCTTTAATAGTACAATTATTTTTAAAAAGTGCTACTCTCAATTATAACAAATGTCCCACACCAGTGCTGGTGGTGTTGGTAGGATCGTATATGGGATTCTTGTATTTTATGCCTGATTGCTCTGTAAACCCACAACTTTTCTAATAAAGAAACAATACAATGTAAGCCAATAACTTTATGCTTAGCCATATTTGGCAGTGCTGAGTGCATCTAGGCCTGGCCTCAAGTTCTTTTCAACAGATTGTATGGCCCCAGGATAGCTGCTCTATTGTAGCAGAGAGGCTAATCGCTCCACTTCTGGAGACAGAGCAACCCAAGTTTGAATTTTATTTCCCACACCTACTAGTGGCATATAATCGAGTAAGTGGGCAAATCTTTAGAAGCTTCCAATGTTTCTCTCTAAATGAAGTATAAAGGTAATAAATATCTCAAAATGTGCGAATCAAATGAGATAATCTATGTAAAGTTCTTAGTCCAATTTCTTGCACGTAGTAAACCCCCAACATATTTTAGCTGATATTTTTATGCCAACCTCAAATCTTTCTTAAAGTTCCATAAAGAGATCTTTCTACCATAATCATTTGCTTTTTTGTCTGTATTAGGTTTAACATATATGCAGCCCTCAGAGTAGAAAAGTTTGCTTTTTTGGCCACTAATGAAAAGTGGCATTTCCTTTTATTTTTCTAAACTCTTTCTGTTTCAAACTCCAAGGGATTCTGAAATATATGTCCATGTTCAAGCTATCCATATCATTATTTTAAAATTCTGAATATATCACTTTATTTGCTTCAATCTTCCACAATGTAGACTCCCATAATTAATAATAAACTTATCTTTTGTGTAGGAAAAGGATGGGAAACATTGTGGTAATATCAAGGAAAATCATGTATGCCTGATAGGACTTTGGTCTCAGTCCCTTAAGAAAATAGGAAGCCATTTCAGAGTTTTAAAATAAAATTAGATTCCTGAAAAGCTAAACACAAAAATTCATTTTAAAAAATTATTAGAAGATAATATCTAAGAATATATTCTTAATCTAAAGTTTCTGAAATGAGACATGACCAAAATGTATTGACAAATATGATCATTTACTAAATAAATTACTTATAAATGACAAGAAGAGACAAGCAGCAAAGTTAAAGAAATCACTGCATGAGAGAAGATATTTGAAAATATATATCAGATAAATAAGTAGAATATATAAAACACTATTAGAAATAAGAAAGTTAATCAAACAATAGATGAATGGCCAAATATATGAACAAGAAACTTACATTTTATCTAAACATTTTAAAAGATGCCCAACTTCTGTAGTAACCAGGAAAATGCCAATTATAGTAACAATGAGATGTTATTTTTACATAATAGTTGGGCAGAGGCTAAAACAACTGACAATACTAAGTGCTGTCAAAGATGAGAAGTGGCAGAAACGCTCACACACTGCTGGAAGGAAAAAAATATCATTTTATTTGCTTTTAGATATCTAACAGAAACTCACATCCATGTTTACATGGAGACATATACAAGAATATTCACCATATGATTGATTGTAATAAAAATGGAAGCAATTAGATATCTATCAATAGGCAATGCTTAAATAAGAATTGGCAGATATGATGGATTATTGTACAGTAGTTAAATCAACTGAATTGCTATTTATTAATAGAGATGTAGCTGGAAAACAAATGTTGATTATACAAGTTACTGAAATTTGCTTCTAGCATGATAACATTAATAGGAAAAAAACCCACACAAATATCATTACGCATGTGTGTGCATGTATGAGTGAATGTGTGTGTGAATGTGAAGTCAGGTGATATTTTTAAAGGATTGGAAGAATACTACTTAATTCACACTAGGTTCTTGACAGGTATGCAAAGAAGAGAAGAGGAGACTTTTTAAAATTTTATTTTTATGTTCTAATTTAAAAAGGACACTATATTCATATATTATGTTTTATAATTATAAAAGGAAAAATGAACTTTGTAAATACTGGAAGCATGTACACTACTCTAAAGAATAGTTGCTTATTGGTAGTAAGACCATGGTGCTTGTTTCTCTCTTCATTTTTTTTATTTAAAAATTTTTTATTGTATTAATTTACATAACATAAAAGTTGTCATTTAACCATTTTAAGTGTTAAAATTCGTTATGGTGTTAATTGTATTTACAGTGCTATGATTCCATCACCACTATCCATTACCAAAACTTTTTCATCACCCCAAACAGAAACTCTGTACCCATTAAGCAATAACTCCCTATTCCTCCATTCCCCAGGCCCCAGTAACGTCTTCCACTTTCTGTCTCTGTGAATTTGCTTATTCTAGATATTTCATATGAGAAGAGCACTTTATTTTAAAATGAAAATTCTTTTAGGTGGAAGAACAGAATAATATATAACATTGCTTACAAGATTACTTTTACAGCTAAAACCAAGAAATAGTGAATACTTTTTCAAATGGAGGAGAAAGCAATTCTGACAAATGGGGCACCAGCCTGAAGGTGTATCGCTGAGGGGTGCCAAGAGGGAGGAGTTGTATGTGTGACAGGAGACAGGCCAGGGGCCAGTGAGACCACACGGGTCAGCCCCCACAGCATCCTGAGGTCTTCCTAGTGGCCTGGCTCCTAGAATCACAATGGGGCCACTCGGCCCTCAGGGACTTTCCCGGGCAGGGTGTGCCAGTGAGGACTGAGGTCTGGGAGTTCCCCTCCCCAGCTGGGGCTCTTGGCAGTGCCTGTGATGCTAAAACCAAAAGTTAGCCAACCAGATTACTTCCGCTAGTTCCTGTTTCACAAACTTTGAGAGCCGCCACTGGAGGTAACTCAACTCAGAGAGGTTCTGTGGTGGCCTCCGTGGGGCTCTCTTGTGAGCTTGGTTGTCTGTCTGACATCTTTGTCAGGACCACCTTCCTGCTTTGTATCACAGACTCCTTTAAAATAAAAATAAAAAAATAAGGCATGGAGATATTCATTCAGTCATGTCACAATGAGGGAGGGAAGGGGGAAGATCACCAGTTATCTAGTCTGAATTGTAATATACTCCTTTTCCCTCTCTAGGCCTCAGTTTCCCCTGTTATACACCAAGAGAACTGGGCTAGAATTCTTAGGGGCCTCCCAGCTTTGGGAGGCTCTGCAATCTTGTGTGGTATCGTTTGCAAACCCCACCAAGAAGCAGCTGGACTCCTGCATCCTTTTGTCTTTATATTTTCCATTTAAAATCAGGGGAAAGGGGGCTTATACTCCATGAGGAAGATGGATGGGACTATCCTGCCTGCAGGAGCAGACTCTCTCTGTTCCCTGGGATGGCCATTGTCCATCATCATCTCCCTGCCAGATGTCCTGGGTGAGTCCAATGAGCTGTAGATTAGGTGTTGCAGCTCCACCGAGGTTCCGGGCCCAGCTGGCACATGGACAGCCCAAACACTCCAGTCTCAGGATGTACACCTACAAACTCCAGCACCAAGTATAGGTTTAAATAGAAGGGACAGATGTGGAGCCAGTAGCCACTAGAGGCTCTGGGGGTAGGGAGAGGGAAAAACAGTTGTAATATGGGTGCTTTTTTGGGACTTGGGAATCATCCTGAGTGACAATGCAATGACAGATATAGGCTATTTTGTATCATCACATAACATGCAGAACTGTGTGAGAGAGAGTGTAGACTACAATGTGAACTATGGTCCATGCTTAATGGCAAAGCCCCAGCATGTGTTTATCACTGGCAATGAATGTGCCACACTAATGAAGCATGTTTATATGGAAGGTGTGGTGAGTGAGGCATATGGGAATCCCTATATTTTTTATGTAACATTTATGTAATCTAATAGGTTTTAAAAAAAGGAAAAAAGGAAAGAAAAAAAAAAGAGAAAAACGGGGGAAAGTCCTGCAGCACTGCAAAGAGGCAGGAATGGCAAACAATCCTGCTCTAGAATGCTGAATGGTCCCCTTTAGCAAACCTCCTTCCCTAATTAGGAACTGTAATTCTGCAAAGATAGGTCTTCACATTCAGGGATTGCCTTCTCTCCTTTGGCCCCTGGCACGCTGTCTTTCTGGCAGCCCTGTGGTGTGTCTGAAATCCTCTGTGCATTCTGGCTGGCTTGTCGCCAGCCCAAGCTCTACCCATCATCCTCCTTATTAAAGAGCACAACTCTAAAATGAAACACGGAAGATGTGCTGCACGTGACGGTGAGGAGAGATTCACATTTCAGTGATGTTGTTTCCGCGTGGTGGGAACTCCCAGGATATTTTTTTTTTACTTTTTTGGACTTTTTAAAAATTAGCATCTGCGTAAGGATCACTTATCTCTTTTACAAAAGAAAAGTCATTATTTGAAAATAATTAACCAATCAATAAACTTGATAATCATAGCATTACAAACACAATTATCCCCCTCTTCTCCTAGTCCTACCTAGTCTTTATCAATGGATTTCTCTGATGTTCATAAAACTAATTGGTGTGGGATATTCTCGGAGGCTCTACTTTTCCTTCACTTAACATTGTCTTATATAGCGTTTACAAGTACATACGGTCTCACATTCATTTTGAATGGTCAAATAGCAGTCTGCTGAGGAAACCAGAAAGGTCTTGAGTACAGAGCATTCTAATTTCTTAATCCCACCCTGCAACAAGACCTCTCTCAGGCCAGAACAGTCAGGTGAGAGAAGAGTGCAGAAATGGCTCACAGACAACATTTTTCTCTTCTTTTTATTATTGTTTATTTTTTAAACTTTAAAGTGAGACTGTTGTGTATTCTTCTTCAGTGCTACTCTAAACAAAGGCATTCTGATGAGGCTCCCTATAGGCCCCTGGAATTCCCCAGGCCTTACACCCTCATCTACATCTACACTTATGGTGATGAGGGAGAAACGGAAATTACAAGAAAAAGGAAATGATTGATTGAGTAAAGTGCTCCTGGACATGATGTGATGAGAGGTGTCCATAGGGAACAATGGAAAACTGACCCTGAAAAGGAGGATAAGGCAAATTAAGCGCTCTACTGACATCTCTGAAGGGTGTACAGTGTTCCAGCAACTTCCATTATTTTTCAGCTTAGTCATTTTCCCAACAATAGTCATGTACTTCTCACCATTTAAGGAAGTAAGAAATGTTACGTCCCTTTTACAAATGAAGTAACAGGTGGAGAGAAATGAAGCAACTTGCTTACAAGGCTAATTAATGCCAGAAACAAGATGAGAAATCAATCCAATTTGATCCAAAGTTCTTAATCTCTGAGTTAAAGAATCTGTTTCTGAATCTCTTGGTATTTCCTTATGTTCCTTGTAGAGACTCTTTTCTATAATCCAGAGTTATCATTGTTGTTCAGTGCTATGATGCAAACTTGTTCATACAACACTGGTAATATCTTATAACAACTATATTGTCTTCCGAGTCTGTTTTTCCTTAGTGTTTAAATCAGACTTTAATATAGAGATATTTTCTCCCTTAACTCTACAGACTTTATCAGCTGTATTTCTTTTGCTCCAGTCTAATATTCTCCCAATTCTTTTTGCAGAAAATTGTAGGGTGAAGATAGCATTTTTGAAAAGTACCTTTACATGCAAATACTCTCTTCTTTAGATTATAATATGTAAAAATATTCTCAGCTATGGTGGGAGAACATTTTAAAACTTCTCAAAATTAGGGAGGTAAAAGGAAAACAGTATATTTGGAGGAAATTGAAATTTCTTTTTCTATTATTCTAAACTTATTTCATACAAAATTTTCTATTATTCTAAACTTATTTCATACAAAATTGTTTAATCTATTAAAATAAAATTCTATCCCAGCTGTAAATTCGTGTATAAAAATTGTTCAAAATATTTATGTTGATGTGTTTTATACACACAATCATTGCTGCATATTTGTGGGTGCTATGTAGTTTGTTTTCTTGGGCCCAATTCATTCATAAAAACATTACAAGTTATATTCTATTTGAAAATAAATTAAAAACATTTTACGGGCCCTTAAAATTGTCATGGACTCTAGGCACTGTCTATTGTGCATAATAGAATAATGTTCCAGATTAGATATTTTTCCTTACTAACTTTCTACAAATGTATTTAAATGAAGCATGAAGTTTCTCTGTATTTTCTGTTGACAAGACAAATGTTAGGATTGCCTAAAGCAGTAGCAGTTCTCCCTTTAGCATAACTTTAGTCTGTTAAGATGGATTTGGCTTTCCACTGCTAAATGGTGAAAATATTGTGTATATACAAGAATGTGTTATTTTTTAAATAATCTGTAAAGGTGTTTTCATGAATGAATACATGTACTTGTTACAAAGAAACAAAGGATATTTTATTCTGTCTCCTCTTCTTTTTTGTCTTTCCCCAATGCCTGCCAAAAAAACATAATTACATATTTTTCCATACAAATTTCTGGATGCAAGTCAGAATTAAAGGCCTCTCAGCTTCAATAAAGGCCAAGAAAAAAGTCTTTAATTTTCAGAAGAGCTAAGTCCCTGAGTTGTTTTCCCTCTGTCTAAGGCTCTAATAGATAGTGACTATGTGCCTAATCAGTCTGCATAGCATTAACTCACAAATTCTAACTTCAATTTGGGAACATGGAAGTCATGATAAAATGAAAGAAAATTCAAACCATTATAAACAGAAATATACAGATTCAGTTTTCTTGGTGAAACAAAATTATTACTCACAATGCTGTAAAGGCAAATTCAGTCGTTCTTAATGACTGGACTGCAACAATGCAGCTAAGGTTTCTATTGACATTTTCATATTGTTGTGTCACTGAATAACTACAAAATCATTTCAGTGAAAATCAGTGGGCTAAATGAAGTCAAGCTGATTGACATTTAGGGAAATAGATTGACTTATCACTGACTTGGATCTAGCTGTTTATGGATTCCTCAGTTTTTTCGAACAAGCCCAGATTTTGCTTTTTTCCACTCAGGGTACATACAGTAGCCACAAATAGAATCCATGGGCTTGAAATAAATGCATTTCTAGAAACAAATTTCAAGTTAAAATGTAATGAATGGGACATTTGAATTATCTCTCTAGATATCTCTTACAATCTTTGACAGTTTATTTTGGTTCCCATTTTTAGTCTGGACTTACTCAGGAAAGGAGATATTAAGTTAAGAAACTTCTATATCTCTATGATTTAATTCTATTCACTTTCTTAGTATCCAATGGATGTATAAATCTATCTATCTGTCTATCTATCTATCTATCATCATATTTCTCTCTATGTATTATATATTTATACTTTGTCTAACTATGTATTTTTTCACACCTCAGAAATGTATACAATCCTAATTATAAACAAGGAGAACAGCACCATCTTCAAATTAGAAAAATCTAGTATTAAACCTATAAAATATACAAGTGAATCAAATTTGCTCTATTGGACATTGTTTTCTCAAAACAATGCCTCCATGATTTTTTTCCAAAAAAAAATTTATGAGCAGTCTGGAGAGAATTCCTTTTATCCCTGATTTAAGCTCTCTTCCTGACTCTAGTTCCCTAGAAACACATTAAGCTTAGGAGCAGTCTTCCAAACAAATCTTCAGCTCTTTTCATTACATTACTCTGCTGCTGTCATTTGCTCACAGATGCTTTTTTTTGCAAATTTTTCTTCATTAACAATACAGAGATGTTTAAATAGACTTTCACTAAATGCAGTATTTGGAAATGCAATCATCTCTCAGTTCCTCAGAGGATTTGTAATTGACAGAGTATCAGCCAAGGTCTGTCACTTACTCCCACTTGGCATCCAAAAACATTTTTAGAGGCCAGTTTTAGAAATGCAGTTGAGCTTGGGTTTAAGATATGCCTATGGCTGTGTTTTAGAATGAATCTTGGTTAAGGTGATTTGCAAATCTTCATCATAGTTTTTTAAAATGTTTTTTTCTTTTTTTGTTAAAAAATTTAGCTTCATCTACATCTGTTTTTATTAAAAAATTTATGAACTTCCAAAACAATTATATACATGTGTGGAATTCCCATATAACACCCCACCACCACCAAAACACTACATTGTTCATAGGGTTTTGTTGATCATTATGATGAACCTGGCCCAGGATGAGTGGCCTGTTTTGGGCATAAGTCAGTGTTCAGAAGAGATTTCTCTCAGAAAACATGAGTTGCCTAAATAATATATTTGCTCTGAGGATGGAAATGTCAGTCTTTAAGGTTAGATGCCTACTACCTGAGAAAGCACAATATTTCTTTAGTGACTGGCTATGGAGACAGAGTTAGCAGGATTCCCAGCTACCAAAGATTGGGTGATTTAAACTGCATAGATATATCCACTTCCTTCTGTATGAGTTCCTAGATGAAAGACTCTCAAGATGCATTTGTCAGAATATAACCTTTCTCTCTACCCCTCAGAGACAGAATCATGTGGAATATAAGCTCTGTGTCATTCAGTAGTCATTGAAAAAATCACACTCAACCAAGCACCAATGTATAAAGACACCAGGGAAGGGTGATCCACTACTATGTTCTATCCTTCAGCTTCTGAGGTAATGAAGAGCTTGCTGCACCCTTGCAGGACATGAAACTTCTTTGTTATTAATCTTTACCTTTAAATAAAGCTAATATATCCTGTGTGTCCAGGGCCAGAAAACGGAAGGAACAGCTTCTGCTCTATTCTCAACAGCTAACAATTTTACTCTTTTGTTACTGTACTCCACAATCACATTCTGTTTCTCTCCCTGGATATTTTGAAGACAGCCTGTTCCTTTGTCTACGTAAATGATGATTAGTGGGGATGGGCACTTACACCCCATAGATGTGCCAGGAAAATAAATTCTTTGAACAAGGAATAAGAATCTTTACTGGTCTGTTGAGTCATGTGTTCATTTGGGAGAGCTTTTTTTATCAATCTGTCTAGTTGGAATTCTGTCCATAGAAGAAGCAGCTGAAAGGTCACCATCTTATATATGAGAGGGAAGAGTCATCAGCAACTCTGAAAGTTTATCTCTCTCAGAAAGGAAAGGAACTGGACAGTTGAGAGCTTTTTTTACTCAAATGAAATAACACTCTCTCTTCTTCTTTTCTTCTGGAGCCAGCAACTTAGTAGGTCTTCCCAGTATCAGTAGACAATTTGAGTACAGCTCTGGTCAGTATTTGAAGATCCACACAGTTTAATGAGATGCTAATTTAAGAAGGTAGACCAATCAGCAAACAGACAATGTTGGAAAGAGAAACAACATAATAACTGGGAGAGTTTAAAGAGAGACAAAGAGACTGAGTGAGGTTGAAAGAAAACTGAGGAGCAATGGAGAAGATTGCTGAAGGTGGTATTTCTGTTTTCTGGTCCTGGACTTTAAGGCTGTGTCAATTTGGTTTAAAGTTAAATATTGATAACAAAGTAAAGGCTAAAATGATGAAGCAATGTTTCTTATCATAAGTAGAGTTAACTAAACAGCAACATTTCTACCTGTTCCAATGGGATGAATCTGAGAAAGAAATGAGAAATGGTCTTATAGATAAACTAACTGTGTGTAGGAGGCAGGGGGTTAAGAGAGTGATTGTGAGACTGCTTCTGTTGTCCTGTGAAGTAGGAAGCCTATCAGTTGTTAGAAGGATGGGAAGTTTATAGAAATGGATGTTTAGAAAGAAGGGGTGGGGGAATTGAAGCATTTGATGGGAAGAATGATATAAGTGGGAGGAGTGAACCCCAGGAAAGAAGCCTAGAAGCATTGATGCCATACTTCTAAATAGAATCAATGAATTTCAAGTGGCACATAAGCCAAATCTCTTGGGCTTTTCTGTTTTATTGTGCACAGACTGAATTCTAACTTCCAGTATCTGTATTTCTTTGAATGAAAGCTTGATCTAAAGCCCTGCTAGTCAACACTTCTGTCACTTACTGCAAGCTAGAGGTTCTGGGAGAAAAACCACTTCCTAGCAGCCCCCAAGAAAAGAATCATAGAAATTGGTATAGAAATACCCCAATCTCCTCAACCTTGAGATGTGATTTTCCTGAGAAGTGTGTTCTATGTTAATTTCCTGAGGTTCTTCATGGGATTAATCATCATTTGACCACAATAAGAGTAGCAAATCATTTGGTTTCATGGCCCTGGGAAATCTTTTACACTGAAGTACATCATTGATAAGGAATGAGAAGAACCCCAAGACTTGGGATGGGGCATCTGGGCACTTTGGAACCTTGAATCTTGGGTCCTTATGAAGAATCCCACTTCCCCTTGCCATAGGATTGTAACCTCTCCTTACCTGGAGACCATGCAAAGGCTTCTCAGAGGCAGATGATAAGGGACAGGATACCTGAGAAGTCCTTATGAACCTGACCAAAGAACTTAGTACCTAAGACTGAGACTAAACTAGCAAAACAAAGATTCACTCCCCTGTCTTCTTATCCTGCAACTGGGTTAGCAACATGGAATAACATGTAACTACCCTAATTGCAGAAATTGGGTAAAGCTGGGGAGAGAATCCCTGTTTTAGTTCCAGAAGAAAGGGAAGAGACACCCCCCAAAATGGGTGGAACAGACACTCCAATAAAATCAACGTGCTATTATGAATGTTGACACATGAGAAAACCAGGCTTAATCCACAGACTTCTAAACTTTTTCTCTATATCTAAAGTCTTCCAAATTAGAGTGAATGTACTTCATTTAGTATTTGGCACAAATTTAGTCAATTATAAATATTTTGCACTATAATATTATGTTGTATGAATATTTATCATGTGCACAAACATTACATTCTTTTAAAAGTCAACTACATTAAAAATAAAATATCCAGGCATTATTATACCAATGTCACCTCTATTCTGTGATCTATTATTTTTCTTTGCCAAATGAGTTTATATGCACATGTACATACAGACACAGATAGAGATTCAGATATTCCTCCTAAAATGGCTGCAAACTATTTTTGCAATAGTGCAACATCTATTCAGCAACTCTGAGCCTTGTGTGTACCTTAATATATTCCAATTTCACATTTGTTGTCTGAAACATTTCAGAATTGAGTGTGCATATGTAAGTGACAAAGATGTCCCTAAAACAATCACAATGTTAATAGTTATATATGTCAAATGGAATTTATATGTCGTCATGTTTGGGAGATATCCCCATTCACATTTTAAAAACAGCATTACATGGGGCATGACATTTCCCTGAATTTTCACTTAACTGGATGGAAATATTATAGGGGGGCACATGAGATAATTCTATTTTACTTTTTAGCACAAATGTAATCAAATCACCTGAATTTGCTGTTTTGATTGCCAGCTATTGAAAATGAAATTGTTTTTTCTTTGTGTTAAAACGAGCTGTTTAACAAATATCAAGACTGAGTCGATGTTATAGTTACATAAGACTAATAAGAACCATTTTTCTTTCCTTTTCTAATT
>JAQZBX010052808.1:0-19037 GCA_029593785.1 Cabassous unicinctus | reverse complement strand
GCAGGGTGGTGGGAATGTGGAGAAGCATGGGAAAAATACAATTAATATAACCTATGGACTATAGTTAACAGCAATGCTGTAATGTTCTTGCATCAATGCCAAAAATGTACTGTGTTAATAGGGAGGTATAGAAAAAATATGCCAAATGTATGCTATGGACCATAGTTAGTGGTAATAGTCTGATGATATTATCTCATCATCTGTAACAAATGTTCCACCACGGTGTGGTATGTTGGTGAAGGGGTGTTGTGTGGGAATTATACACATGTGCATGATTGTTTTGTAAGTTCACAACTTCTGTGATAAAAATATATTAAATAAACAATAACAATGTGGACTCTCTCTGATTTTTTACCTTGGGCTCTCCTTTATCTAAATAGATGGCTATCTCTGTCCGTCCATCTGGTCTGATTTCTCCCTTGCGTCGCAGAGGTTTCCCTTCGTCCTTAGGATAATGCCACCACTAGCCACGTCTACTTGGCCCTGCCCACCCCACCCACACCCCGGCTCTGTGTTGCAGAGCGGATCTTCACCTTCTTCTCTGATCCTTAGGCACTGCTGAACTGGCTTGATTTGATGTGAGCGGCACAGGTAGCAGAGCAGCTGGTACCAGTTAGGCTCACCGCAGCTCTGTTTCGCTTGCCTTACAAAGGAGAACAGCAAAGAAACGAAGCTCGGCCCACTTACAGCCCACTGTCCCCGGGATGCGTCTGTTTTGCCCCTCTCCGTGGCCCCCACGTCGTCATCACTCACAGGAGGTGATCTGTGCCACAACCGGCCAGGCGTGGCTCAGGCCTCTCCAGGGCGCGGCATGGCTAGTCCTCGGGCTGCCAGGCCCAGGGCCACGTGCGCGTCTCTGAAAGTCACAGTGGTGTCGGCTTGGCCTCCGTGCTGACCCCTCACCCAGGGCTCTGCCCAACCCTCTTGGCCCTAGAGGGGTGGGGGGCACCGAGCCTTCATTTCCTACCTCCAGAGCCTCAGGCGCATCTGCAGATGCAAACTTCCCCCAGGTCTGTGTCTGTAGGTGTCCTTCCAGGCCGTCAGGAGGTTTGTGGACACATGCCAGCACAGTGCCCGGAGTGTGCAGTGGGTCCTGTCCGACCGTGGCTGGGGGGCCTGGAGGCTGCCTGGACCCCGGGATGCTTGTCTGTGACCAGGACCGGCCCCCGTCCAGGCACTGGCGGACGCATTTCAGGCATCGGCAAAGCCGGGGGGCGGGCCTGATGCTGCCAGCTCAGTTCTGGGTTCCACACTCGGGAAGCTGTGGTACAAAAGGAAAACGGAAGACCAGAGCAGACTCCCTCAGCCTCCCCATCCATAGGACCTTAAATACGAGGCACTTCGCCTGGTGGCTGCGCGAGTTGGGGAGGGCCTCCCCCTGGAAAGCTTTCCCATCTGGGCAGTTCCACAGCTCGGATGCCGCCACCTCCAAAGGCCAGAATCATCTGGAAAGGGAGTGGAATCCAGGGTTAGGCCTAACCAGGAAGGGGTCAGCCCTGGCTGGGGAGGGGGTCTGGGGTGGCATCAGTGGGGGACCAGTGAGGGGCCCCCAAGGTCTTGAACAGGGTGAAGTTCCCTGTCTAGGGGGAGGCAGGCAGGTGGGGCGGGGGCCAGAGAAGGATGCAGACCTTTGGACGTCTGCTTGGTGAGAAAGGGACGGAGGCCCCAGGGCTCAGCTTGTAGAGTGACCTGGAAACAGCCCCCAGACCTGCTCCAGAGGCCGGGGGGCTGCAGAGCATTCCCCCACCCGGCCCCCAGGCGGGGCTGTGCTGAGGCCGAGCCAGACGCCTGTTCCTGGGGCATCAGCTCCAGGCCCCGGGTGACCCCACTGGCACAGTCCATGAGTTGCACCCCGCATTTGGACAAAACGGCCCTTGGTCTTCAAACGCTGGTGAGTCGCCTGTCTTTCCACGTTTTCCTTACAAGTGCACCCCGATTTACGACCAAGTTGTCCTGTTGTCCTTGACCCCTGGCTCTGTTCCTTTCACATCCTCACAGGCCTTTGGAAGTTCCACGTACGCAGGCGGCACTTCATCCGTGTCTGGAGCTGAGCGAAGGCTAAGGAGGACGAGGGCTGGCTCGGCTCCCACCGTCTGCAGACCCGCCCGCACGCCCGCTGCCGCCTCCCGCGCACCCCTGCTGGCCCCGCGCCCCTCGGTCTCCCCGCCGCGTGGTCTTCCTCGCCATGCCCTCCCTGCGCTGCTGAAGGGTGCTCATCAGCAAGAACGCCGAGCGGTCTGTGTCTGCTTCTCAAGGCCTCGTGGAGGCAGCTGGGCGCAGCTGGGGAGCTGACGAGATGGGTGCGCTTGCCAGGCTCCATGGAGACGGAGCAGGAGGGAAGAGCTAACCCCGGTCCTCGCGCTTCTCGCCGGCTTTGGGCCCCTGTAAGACGTGGGGGGTGGCAAACCCCAAGCTCCCCAGAGACCGAGGGGTCGCGGCGCGGCCCGCGGGGAGGAGGGGACTTTCCCGCCTTCCTCCGCACCCGCAGCCTGCGAGGCGCGTCCCGGGCCGCGTCCCACGCGTCTTGGGATGTGGCTGAGGCCTGAAACCCACGTTGCCATGACGACCTGCTTGGACTGGCCGGCCTCTGCCTAAAGCACGGGCTTTGTGCCAAGCACCGCAGTGTACAAGGGGTTAGCTGGCTAGTGTGGCTTTCATTTTTGAGAAGACTTAATGGACACAGAAATTGCTCCAGAAGGAGAGCCAGTGCTTTGCTGGATGCTCTTCTTCCCTGCACATGTCACGGCAATGCCAAGTGAGATGTAAGCACAAGACAGGGGAAGACTTGTGGGAAAGCTCCTGCCCTGCTTCCTAAAGCAGATGAGCATAAGGCCTGTTTCCAGCGCTGTCTGAGATCCAGAGATTGCTCCACCTGCTCCCTCCTGGTGGTTTCTCTCTCACCCGGGGGTGCCTTCCTCACACACAGGCAGGGACTAGAACCCAGCCGTAGACGGGAAGGGACAGCTCTGCAGACCCCTGCCCCTCTCTGTGCAGCTCAGGGCTGGCTTCACGGCTCTGTGGCCTGTGCAGGTATGCCCACACTCAGAAGGGCCCTGTGCTCGGTTTACTGCTTTGCTGCCTGGGTCTTGACGTTCTTATTAATTTTATCTTTGTTTTTTTTTTCCTTATTAATTTTATCTTTGAACTTGTGTTTTGAAAGTGAGTTAGCGTTGTGCAGCATTTCCATGTACTTGTAAGAACAAGAAAAATATGCATGCATGAGGTACGTACTACAAATTTTGTCATGTTTGTGATTTTGCTTTATGATTAAATGCTCATATACTTGCATTTAAAACTGGAATTTCACAATGATGCATTAAAATCTGTGCTAACATTTAAATATTAAGCTTTTTTAAAATTTAAAATGACATTAAAGAGCAAATAGAAAACATCATGACAAGTTAGGAGAGAGAGACCACAGAAGAAAGAATGAAGTACTGTATTTTAGTTCCTTCAGTGTCAACTTTGTCCTGCTTTTTGAAAATATTTTCATTTTGCACTGGGTCCTACAAATTCAAAGGTGGCTCTGGTGAAGTCCCCTCATCTTCATTTTTCTGCCCCACAAATTCTAGCCATTTTGACCTCCCTGAACTCTGCATTCTCTTATCTCAATTCAACAACACTGTCAGACTCTCTCTGGGTTCATTCTCCCTGAACTTCAGCCTGGAAATTCTCTTTGCAGTAAAAGCTCAGGCAATTGTAAGACTCACCTCATTTGTTTCCTTTCTCCTGGGTATCAGGTCCCTGCTCTGCATGTATTCAATGCCTGAAAACTATTGCTTCATATAAAAACTCTCTGACAGTTTAAGACAGGAGATAAATTCTGCTCCCTGTTACTCCATCATGGCCATAAACTGGAGGAATAGCTCTAATAACGAAACATCTAAGAAAGACCTCAGAAAGGTATAACCTTAGTAATGGACCCAAATTAGCCCTACACTAAATACTGACCTAAACCCATGCTAACAAACATTAAAAGCAAGACTTGAAAGAATCAAACTGATTCCAAGTAGCCCCAGTGCATCCCACTGTTTAAAGGAATACAACAAAATCCAGCAGCCATCAGAGTAAATATCCAAATGATCAGCCTCCAAAAAAATTCCAGACAAGGACTTCTGCTTCTAAGATGATGGATTAGACATGTTATTCCCTATTCCTCCCACTAAATACACTAAAAATTCTGGACAGTTTGCATAAAACAAGCTTAGGAAAACTCTGAAAGGTGGGGAAAAAGTAGACCAGCTAGAGATCTAGAGATACGGTGGTGAGTTCTCTGTGTTTTCTTTTTGCTTCATTTATCCCAAATTTGCAACTGGAGAAGCCCAAAACCCAGGAACATTAACCGGCACAGACTCAAAAAGTCCTCCTAAAAGCCTGCTCACCCTAGATGAAGGACAAGGAAAGAGGAGACTTAGAAGACAGAACAATTTTAGGCAATAGCTCTGCTGAGGCCAAACGCCACAGAGAAAAAGCTGTGGCCTCGACAGCTTTTATCACTCTAGCCTATGCACACATTAAAAGGATCATAAGGATATACTACTACTAACTCTATAAACATAAATTTGACAACGTGGACAAAATGAACCAACTCCTCAAACAGCACAAATTAACACAACTTATCAAGTATGAAATAGATAATTTGAATATCTCTACAACTATTAAAGAAATTGAATTCATCATTAAAATCTTCCAAAAAAGAAACTCCAGGACCAGATGTTTTCACTGGAAAATTCTAACAAGAATTTAAAGAAGAATTAATACCAATTCTACCTAATCTTTTCCAAAAATCAGAAGTAGAAGGAAATTTTCCTAATTTATTCCATGAATCTAATATTACCTTTATACCCAAACCAGAAAGACAGCATAAAACAGAAAAGTACAGACCAACATCCCTTGTGACTATAGATGCAGAAATCCTTAACAAAATATTCACAAATAGAATTGAGCAATATAATAAAATAATTTCTCAACATCATGATTAAGAGAGCTTTATTTCAAGGGTGCAAGGCTGGTTCATTATTTAAAATCAGTCCACATAATCCACCATATTAACGGGCTAAAGAAGAAAACCACATGATCATGTCAGTTGATGCAGAAATGCGTTTGAGAGGTCGACTTCCTGAAGGGTGGAGCAAGGACCTTAGTGACCACTCCTTCTAAAACAATTAAAATATGGACAAAATTACCAAAATCAATCATTTCAGAACTCTGGCAATTAACCAAGGAAACAGAATGAACTGAAAATTGCCCATCCAAAGAGAAACTCAGTAAGCTGAATAAGACAGTGGCATCTGTGACATTTTAACGTTGGCTGGCCCCCTCCCCATCCCACCTCGAGTTCAGTGGCTTGGAAGCCAAACATTGCAGACATAGAAGAGAAATGACCACTTTTGGAGTTCTTTAAAAGCATCATCCCCAGAGCACAGTCAATATTTTGTCTGAACTTTCAGTTTCCTGGGAAATCTCTATTGTCAAAGTGTGGTAGCTATTTGATTTGATACAGAGCTCAGCTCAGAGGACAAAGGCGGAAAAGGCAATCTCCAGGGTATTACCTAGACAAGAGCTAACTGGTGCAATACCTCAGCTGCCTAAGATTATGATTTCAGTTAGAGCAAAGAGCAACTCGGCCATAAATTTTAAAGGAAATCCTGGGCGAATGGACAAGGTACAAGTTGTGTGTATGCTTAGGAAAGAGGTGGGCAAGGAGAAGAGACTGGACATTCACCTCTGACAAACTTGGTACCTTTCACAAACAGGAAGTAAAAGCTAAGACTGCCTAAGCTGCCTGACATTTGAAGGGACACCTTCTCACACAGGTCCCCTTGACAAAGATGGAAGTCATGCAGGGAAGGCGTTAAGGAAATTTTCTGAGCAATCACTGGCTGACCGTTGAATTATAGTGACTCAGGTGTGACCCCTAAGAAGGCAGGCTTAAAAATAAAAATAAAAGCTTAAGTTAGAAAAAGCCAGCAGATGGGAAGCAGATATGGCTCAACGAGTTGGGCACCTGCCTACCACATGAGAGGTCCTGGGTTCAAGTCCCGGTGCCTCCTAAAGAAGATGAGCAGACTCCTGCATCTGCCACAATGAGCTAGACGCTGCACCCGCTACAAAGAGCAGATGCCTAAACTAAATGAGCAGATGCCACAAGCCAGCAGACACTGCAGCCTGCGGGGAGCAGATGTGACTCAGCCCATTGGGCACTTGCCTCCCCTGTGGGAGGTCCTGGGTTCCATTCCCAGTGCCTCCTGGAGAAGGTGAACAAACAATGAGCAGACAGATGAGAGAACCATCTGAGGGAGAGGGGGATAAATAAGTAAAATAAAATAAAGTAAATAAATAAATAAATAAATAAGTCTTTTTAAAGAAAAGCCAGCAGAGAGCTCAGTAGACACATTGCAGGGAATACAGAATCTACATGATTAATCCAGGAAAATCGCTAAACAAAAAAATAACAAAAAGAACAACTAAAACTAATTCTGGGTGGGGGGATCTTATTCCAAAGCTGCCACATCAAATTATCTAAAATGTCCAGTTATCAATGAAAAATTATAAGACAAAGAAACCAAAAAGTATGGCCCATGTGTAGGAAAAAACTGTCCAAGCAAACTGTCCCTAAGGAGGCCCAGATGTTGGACTTACTAAACAAAAACTTGAAATCAGTTATTATAAATATATGTTCAAAGAACAAAAAGAAACCACGCTTAAAGAATTAAAAGAAAGTATGGGAACTATGCCTAGCCAAAGAGAATATCAATAAAAAGATAGAAATTTTAAAAATATTTAGAAGTTCTGGAGATGAAAGTTGAATAACTGAAATGAAATCTTCAGCAGAGGTGCTCACAAGCAGAGTTGAGCTGGTCAAAGAAGTAATCACCGAACTTGAGGATAAAGCAATAGAGATTATCCAGTCTGATGAACAGAAATGAAAGAGTGATGGAAAATGGACAGAGCCTTGGATAACTGTGGGATAGCGTTAAGTATGCACATAAAGGGACTTGTGCTCAAATGTCCTCACTCTGCTGCTCTTCTTGACCTGTCCTTCCAGGCCCAGGAGAGTAAACTTTTAATGCTCCCGTTGCACCTTGAAGCAGGGGATACCTGTGTCAGCATGGTTGTAAGAATCTAATAATACGAGGTACAAAATACGCAGCACAGTACTTGGAACACAGCATGCCCTCAGCAGCTCTTGGTCCTCTCTTCCTCTTCCCCGAATTTATCTCTATCCAAGGGTTATGTGGATCTCAGGGAGTTCCTATGAAAAAGCACCCATGCATTAATTTATGCATTAATTCAGATTGATTTCAGCCTGTCTCATTTGCTAATATGTGTGCTTCTCGAGGCCATGAACATTTTCTTAAGAATCTTTATATACCAGGCAAAGAGAAAAAGCTCAATAAATGTTTATTGAATGGGAAACAAATATGAGGAGGAGGAGACAGAGGAGGAGAAACAGAGAGAGAAGAAATGCACTTTTGGAAATGAATTTCACTTGAAAAACTCATCAAAGATGACAAGAAGAGAAAAAAAATTATGTGAGCTTATGAGTACCAGTAAAGAGTGTTGGCTGCAGCAGATGAAAGAAAACTTGAACCGGCTTGCGCAGCCCCTGAGGCCTGACCCAGCTCCCCGCGGGGACTTGGCCCTGCGCCCCGGCTGGGGACTGCGCTCCGATGCCTGTGAGGAATGTAACCGCAGCCCCAGCGGTGTCCCTGGAGGGGACTGCTCCAAGAGGCCGACGAAAGTCCATTGGCCTGAAGCCCTTTCCTTGCTCTGGACCCTGGTGCGCAGAGATGCGGGCTGCGCGGGGGGAGGGCAGGAGGAGGACCCTGAGGGGCAGCCCATGTGTCCAGGACCTGGGGCCACCTGAGGAGCTCTGTGCCCCCCACCCCGGTGCCGGCTGGAGGGAGAGCAGGTGGCTCCTTCTCTGTCCTCCCCTCGGCCTCTCAGGCAGCTCACCTCTCCGCCTTCTGGGAACTCGGGGTGGGTGGCTCGGCGCCGCTGTGTGGCGGCAGCTGGCACCCCTCCCTGCTCGGCCCCTGTTCCCTCCACCTGAGTGGGAGCCCACCCTCCTTGCCCGTCCATTCACTCAAACTCCTCCCCTGCCTCCAAGCCTCGCTGGGCCAGCCCCTCCCGGGTCCTCTCCAGCCTGCCCTGTTCCCCTGCCCCCGCTGGGTGGCTTGCTCTGGTTCTCGGAGCCTCCTGGTCGTGAAGGGGCGATCCCTAGGCTTTCCCTCGGAAGCCAAAGCTTCCCCCTTGCACACCACACGGCAAGTCACACAGCCCATCCCCTTCCCGTAGCAGGGAGCGGGCCTGGCCCGCAGGCGGGGGTCACCCACAGAAGCAGGCTGCATCGTGGTCCACCCAGAGGGGCCATGGACGAAGTTCTGGGCAAGTCGGAAACTGCGGCCCAAGAATGTCCAGGGGCCAAGGCGCAGAGGGACGCGAGGTCAGCGCGAAGGCAGAAGGCGTGAGAACGGGCGAGGGCTGCGCGGGCCGGCTGGGCGGCTGCGGTGGGGCAGAGCCGGGGCCCCCGCCCTCAGGCTCTCGGAGAGGCTGGGCCGCCCCAAGGTGCAGGCTTTCTCTCCTCCTGCCTCCTTCTCCTCTTTCACTTCCGGTGGAAGGAACTCTTTATTTACTCGCAGAGCTCTCCACTATTTTAGCAGGAAGGGGCTGGCTTCCTGGCAAGCCCCAGGACATCTGGCCCCAGGCAGACCCCCTCTCCTTGCATTTTCTCATTTCTAGGAGCACAAAGTCCGCACTTGGAAGTACCCTCACGGTGGGTGGAGCCCCAAGCAGTCGCCTCCCAGCATCCCCCTCCCGACCCACCGGCCCTCACGGGACGGCTGCAACCCCCCTCAGCCCATCTGGAGACTGAGCCCTTCTCTCCCAGCACTGCTCTCCGCCGCCCCTGCTGCCTTCATTACACTTTTGGGGTGCTGATTCCTTCCCCACCTTCTGGAACGTAGGAGGCACACACTCGAATCAACACGCGCTAACAGTGCAGTGGGGTGAACACTTAAATAAACGCTACAGAGAACTGCAGGGAGTGTTCTCTGGTGACAGGGACAAAACAGCAGTCGTGACGCAAAAGGCACCAGGATACACCCAGTTGATGAGTGTTTTAAGTGACCACAGTGTTATTCATTCATTCAGCAAACACACATTGAGCTCCAGCTACGCCCCAGCCTCAGTCCCCAGGCTGAGAACAGCTTCCAGGAGATTCCACTGGCAAGAAGAGGCCTGTCCATCAGCTTGTGTAAGTAAAGCGTGTGGCCATGTGAACAGGATGCAAAAGCAGGCAGTGCAGAATAAGAAAGAATAAAAGACAAGAAGGATAGACAGAGGCGGAGAGATGAGTTCAATCACCACGCATTTGCTTTGGTGCATCTTTCTGCCCTGAACTTAGCAGGTGAGCTAACTGAAGGGGATGCGAGGTAGGGTGGATGGCCAGAGTGGTGGAGGTGCTGGAGGCCTGGTAAGGCGCCTCATCCTAAAGAGAACGGAGGCGGGGGAAGCCAGGGTGAGCCGGCTGAGCTTGAGAGAGCCAGCGACACGGTGGGGAGCAACCAAAGCCAGCTAGAGGGACAACATCCAACAATTCTGGGTGGAGGACGCTGTGTCTACCTCCCAAAGCCTCGCCACCCAGGTATTTGTTTCCTGCTGTACCAAATGTTTGGGTGTGCTGGGTTCTGTGTCAAACAATTCTGGTTCCACTGATTACATAGCTGATTTTATCCTGGCCCCACAATTAGAGGACCCCGCCGCCTTGCTTGCCAGCTGTTTCATGACTGTGTTTCATGACTGGAAATGCTTGTGGCTCACCTCCCGAGGTGCCACTCAGCGTGGGAGACCCCCCGATGACAACTTCCCTGAAGGCCCTATAGCACGGGTGCTTCCATCATCACTTCACTTGGATTTGCTCCTCAGCTTCTCAAGATGGCTCTAAAGGTTGGGACAGATGTTCCCCCAGATTCAGCTCACTTCCGGCTCCTAGATGGTGCTCAACAGGCATTTTTAATTAATCCTCATTTTGTTAATTGAGACATGGAGACCCAGAATGCTTCGGGGACTTTTCCAGCATCATTTGGATGGAACAAGACTTAGCACCAGTCTTCTGAGTCAAGAGATCCCTCCACTCAACCCCACCCCGCAGCCCTCCCCTTCGCAGGCCTTGGCATCTTCGGCCATCCTTCTGCTCAGACCAAAATTCCCAGAGTTGTTGTCTTTCTTTCACATCTCCCATCCAATTCATCTAGAAATCCTTCTGGTTGCACCTTCAAAATACATTTGGGATCAAACCACTTCTCGCTACTTCCCCAGCCACTGCTGTGATCCAAGCCACCACCGTCTCTCACCAAGATTTCCAAAAGCCTTCCAGCCAGGCCCTTCTCCAGCAACTAATCCAACCATGGGCAGAGCGAGTCCCTTGACCCACAGAAACGTGGTGACCTACTGCTGTTGCCTCCACTGCCACCAGTGTCCTTTAACCCATGAGACCTTAGATAATCAGCACTATACTCTCTCAAGTACGCAACCCTTTCCAGCCACTGGCCTCTGATATTCCTCAGGACCTCAGCCCTGGCTGTCCCCAAGGCCTAGAATGTTCTTCCCCCAGTTACCCACATGGCTAATTCACTCACCTCCTTCAGTCCGAGTGCCAGTGTCCTTTCTTATTAAGGTCCACCCTGACCCCCACCACCCAGGCCCTCTTTCCCAGTTCAGTATGTCCCCAAACTTGCTTACCTGTGTCACCTGTTTATTGTCTGTCTTCACACAAGCCTGCTCTGTTCACCTATCTATCCAACCAAAGGGCCTAGAGGAAGACCTGGTATATGGAAGGTGCCCAATAAATGTTTTCTATGGGAGTGCAGATTCCAGCACACTGCTCAGGGGCGTGGATCACAGGCTGGCCTCAGCACTCAGATGCGCTGAGGAAAGAAGGATGGTTTGTCAGAAACTCTCAGTCCTGCATCAAGTCCACTTTCCTTTCTTCCTCTTTTACCCTTCTTTAATTTTATACCACACAAAATTCCCATTTTTAGCACTTCCAGTGTACACTTAAGTGTTGTCAATTATATTCAGAATATTGTGCCGCCCTCATTGCCGTCTATTACCAACATGTTTTCATCACACCAAACAGCCACTCTACTCCCCATTCCTGTACCCCCATCCCAGCCCCTGGTAACCTGGAATCTATTTTATTTTTCTATGAATTTGTATATTCTGGATATTTCATATAAGTGGGATCACACAATATTTGCCCATTTGTGTCTGGATTTTTTTCACTCAATATGTTTTCAAAGTTCATCTAAGTTGTGCCATTTGTCAGAACTTCATCCCTTTTATAAGGCTGAATAGTATTCCATTATGTGAATATACTGTATTCTGTTTATTCATCTACTGATGGGCACTTTACATCTTTTGGCTATTGTAAATAATGTTGCTTTGAACATTGGTGTACAAATATCTCTTTGAATCCCTGTTTTCAATTCTTTGAGGTATATACCTAGGAGTGGAACTGTGGGATCAATGGTAATTCTACGTTCAACTTTTTGAGGAACTGCCAAACTATTTTCCAAAGGGGCTGCCCCATCTTGTATTCTCACCACAATAGATGAGAGTTCCAATTTTTCCACATCCTTGTCAACACCTGTTAATTTCAATTTTTAAAATAATAGGCATCCTAGTGGGTATGAAGTAGTATCTTATTGTGGTTTTGATTTGCGTTTCCCTAATGACAAATGATGTTGAGCATCTTAATTCATGTGCTTGCTGTACATTTGTATATCTTCTTTGGAGAAATGTCTATTCAAGTCCTTTGCCTAGTTTTAAATTAGGCTTTTTGTCTTTTTGTCATTGAACTGTAGCAGTGCTTTGTATATTCTAGATAATAAATCCTTATCGGATATATGATTAGCAGCTATTTTCTCCCTTTCTCTGCTTGTCTTTTTTACTTTCTACGCACAAAAGGTTTTAATTTTGATGAAGTCCATTTTATCTATTTTGCTCTTTTGTTGCTGGTGATTTTGGTGTTAGAGTAATTTGGCCTCATAGAATGAGTTAGAAAGAGTTCTACCTCTTCAATTTTTTGGAATAGTTTGAGAAAGATTGGTGCTAATTCTTTGCTTTGAGTATTTGGTAGAATTCACCAGTGAAGCCAACTGGTCCTGTGCTTTTCTTTTTTGGAAAGTTTTTGATCACTGATTCAGTTTATTGGCTTGTTATAGGTCTGTTTTGTTTCCAAGGCTACTTAAGCAAATACCATGAAATGGCTTGGCTTAAACAAGGGGAATTTATTTGTTCATGGTTTTGAGACCAAGAGAAGGTCCAAATCAATGTATCATCAAGGTGATGCTTTTTTCTTGAAGACTTTTGCATTCTGGGGCTGGCTGCCGGCTCCTCTGTCACGTGGTGAGGCACATGGTGGCCTCTACTGGTTTCTCCCTTCTCTTTCAGGTTTCATTGATTTCATCTTCTTGTCTCTCTCTCTCTCTCTTTCTACCTGAATCTCATTTTTAAAATAAAGGACACCAGTAATAGGAGTAAGACCCATCCTCACTGAAGTGAAACACATCTTAACTGAAGTAACCTCATTAAAAGGCTCTACTTACAATGGGTTCACACCCACAGGAATGGATTAGATTGAAGAACACGTTTTTCTGGGGTGCACACAGCTTCAAACTACCACGAGGTCTGATGAGATCTATTTCTTCTTGAGTCACTTTAGGTAAAGTATGTGTTTCCAGGTATCTGATTGGTTGGTGTATCCTCTTTCTCTTTTTCCTTATATAGTAAGTATGATTGTTCCATGACCCTTGAATTGCAAAATATGTCATATGCCTTTCTTGCTTTAAATTAAACTATACAGTTCGAAAGCTTCTCTCCCTACACTTGTGGGTCCAGGAGCCTGTAGTACTCCGACACATACACACCAAGGTACTCGCTGCTGCTGATGCCTCACAAGAGGTACTCCAGGAACACTGAAGGCAGCCAGCCCACAAGTCATGTCCTTTGCTCAGGGCCAAGTTCTGCTCTGCAGAACTCACTTGGGCCCCAAGACAAGGGCACTCAAGAACCAGACTCAGGCACCCAAGTGGCTACTCTGACCAGGAAACCTGCCCCTCCCACCTCCTGGGTCAGCCCTGGTTTCTGGGCCCTGGTTTGGTTCTGAACATAATGCAGCTGTTGTCTGCTGACTGTATGGACACAGGGTCCTGGAAACCTGAGGTACTCAGCAGTGGCCTCTGGGCCGTGGAGGCTCAGCTGAGACAGCAGGTACAGTTCTCCACCACCTGTGGAACAGGTCACCCTTCAATCTCTGCCTCCACTCTGACCCTGCCACAGGATGCCCAATTGCACAGGAGACATCTGCAGCTCTTGACCAGGAGATTCCTGATAAAGCAGAGACCTCCAGTAGAGCATAGGTTCAGCAGTGCTCACTGCATCTGCTGTTTGGTCTGTCTAGCACTCCTCCCCTGCTCTGACACCTGACCTTCAGCTGCCCTTTGGAAACTGCCTTTCAAGCAAGGCTGGCCAATCAGAGTAACCTAACACCTTGGCACAATGATCGTTTCAGGAATGGGCATGCAACCAAGGCAGAGAATTCCCTGAGTGCTAATAATGGTGAAAGGAAAGAGAGATGATCCAGAGACACAAGGATGGAAACTTGAAGAAGCAAGAAGCCATATTTCTCACTCCTGGAGATGCTTGCTGAAAAATGGAGGCAACACATTCAGGGAAGCTGAGCATCAGGTGGCACAAGAAAGAAGAGCCTAGATGCAGTTACTCAAGGCCCAGATCCAGCTATACCTGAAGCCACCTACCTCCCCTTCAATGACTCGGCTATTGCATTGGTTTGAGTATTTTCTGTACCCCAGAAAATTATGTTCTTAAATCAAACCTAATGTGAACCTTTGATTAGATTAGACCAGTTAAGAGCCATTTGATTAGGTTGCTCCAGTAGGGCATAGCCCAGGGTGAGTCTTATTCCTCTTACTGGAGCCCTTTATAAACAGGAATAAAAAGCCACAGACACAGAAAATGCTGCAGAGACAGAGAAGAACCCAGAAGCTGAGAGAGAAGGCCCTGGGGACCAGAAGCTGGAATCAACAGGACACAGAGGCTGAGAAGAAACCACTTCAGCCAGAAACTGAAAGAGATGAGCCCCAGAAGAGAAGAGAGGGATGAGCCATATGCTTGATCACCCATTCCTGCAGCTCAGTGAGACAGCATCTCTGACGATGCTTGATATGGACATTTTCACAGCCACAGAACTGTGAGCTTTTAACCTAATAAATTCCCATTGTAAAAGCCAACCCATTTCTGGGATATTGCTCCCAGCAGCTTTTGGCAAACTAAAATAGCTGTGCTGGGGTTTACATTATTATATGGCACTAACTCATCAAGTATTAGCTATGGGTTATTCCATACATCTCTCCTCTTACTTTTTCAAGAAGGAGCAGTTGTTTGGCCTGGAGGCCAATGCATATTTTCAACAAGCGAAGTCTGTTACAACTAAGAGAGGAGGGAGGGTCCTACTACATTTTGCTCTCTATTATATAGTCAGGTTTTAAAAGTATTTGTTGTAAAAAAATAATAACATATGTTTGCTTGAATGATTGGTGCATGTTTTTGAATCATGGTGTGAAACATGGAACGTTGGGTGAGTCGAGCTCAGTTGGAAATGAGGAAGGAAGGGTGGGATGAAACAGAGCATGCAGGGCCTTATGTGTTAGGATTAAGGCATTGAACTTGATTCTCTCTATCAGGATTTCTCAAGTTGGGTTCCAAATTCCCCAGTCCTGTTAGACAGTTTTATTTCCAAATTAGTTTGGGAGTGGCTTTGCATCCAACCCCAATAGCAGCTGCAAGAGGGGACCACAGCTTTCTCTAGTTGCTCTCCAAATTTCACTAGAGCTGGACACAGAAAGGGTCCCCAAAAGTCAGGAGGACCAGTGTCTCCCAAAGTCAGGAACTAGAGAAGATGAAGAACAAACCTTCACATTGACTGAAATTCTAAGCATCAGGGTCTCAGTGGAGGGTGAAAATGTTCTAGAACACATTTAGGATGATGGTTGCACTGCTCAGTAATTTACTAAAATCGCTGATGTGTACGCTTGAAAGGGGTGGGTTTCATGACATATAAACTGCACTGCTTTTGGAAAAGGTCATTGTCCCATTGTCCAGGGCTCACTGCACCCGTGCCTCCCCACCTCCCGGGTCCGCCCTGGCTTCCAGGGTAGAACGCAGTCACTGTTGTCTGCTGCCCGTTAGGGCTGCAGGGTCCTGGAAACCGGAGGGACTCAGCAGTGGCCTCTGGGCCGTGGAGGGTCAGCTGAGACCTGGGACGTTTGGGTCCTGGAGACAGGGTGCCAGGAGGTGGCAGCAGTGCAGGGGGCCTTAGAACCAGCCTGGATCTCCTAGAATGGCCAGGAACAGTGGTGCTGGGCTGAGGATTGTCAGGGTTGCTCTTTATTAAGGATCAAACCAAGACAAATGGGCTACTGGGGCATCTGCCCATCTGGAGGAAGGACAACGCATTTTTGAGAAGCTGCCCCTAATTGAAAATGAACTCATAAGCCTTAAGCCAACTTCCATAAGAGCCAGTTAAGAGACCACAGTATTAGAAATACAAAAACTGGAGGCCATCAATAAAGAGCTAGAAAAATCCATCTCTTTCCTTGGGTGTAAACTAGATGTTTTGCAAAAAGGAACAAAAGAAGACAAATCTCAACATTTAAACATTTAAAAACAGCTTGCACTGACGGCCTACATTTCCAGAAAGATCGGGTATACAAGATAGATCAGAGTACATCCCAAATCAAATAGTTGCCACTGTAAAGTCCTTGAAAATCCATCAGAAGAATGAAGAATAGCCTCAGGCAGCTCTAAGACATGCTTTGGAGGAAAATACTAACCATGAGGGAAGAGTAGAATTGCTTTCATGAGATGATGGAATGAAGGAGAGAATAAGTAAACTTGTTATACAGAAGAAAAGAACATTAGAAACCTTTAAGAGAAAGAGAGTGAGCCTTTGAGGGGACTCCTGGGAAGATGAGAGAGAGAGGAGATAACATGGATGGTGGGGCTCAGAATTGGACAGAACAAGCTCATCAGAAAACAGAGACCATGTGAAAGATGAGTCAAAAGTGGTTTGGAAGACACTGACTGATGTGGCTCGGGTGGTGATGTGAAAACTCTTGGAGAGGCAATAAACCAAATGAGCACTGAATTAACTGAAGAGGATGGAACAATCGATGCCCTTTACTACTGCCTGGAAAGTCTCCACGCTGGGGCAGCTTCCCTGCAGGTGGAAATTCACAGCTAGAAGGAGAGGCCACAGCTCCAGGAGAACTTCAGCTCCTCCAGACCTGCATCGAGGAACAAAGATGAATGTTCACCAAATGTCTGATGAAGACAGAATTTACCTGTTAACAATAGAGGAGAATCCTTGGAGAGCAGATGACAAGATCGGCCATGCATGTGAAGAGCTGGATAGCTCCAAAGTACTGGCCAAAGTCCTTTAGGAAGAAAAAAAAAAAAAAAAAGACTCAATGGCTGTAAGTGAAGCCGGATTATCGCCTGCGAAAGAAAGGCTCATGATAATGAGTTGAGAGCTCGTTTGGCTGATGGACTTCTCCAAAACGTAAAGAAAGAGAATGCATACCTGAGACAACAAATTATGGAGGAAGAATTTAAGGGTTTCAGAAATCCTCGCTATGGCTGTGATGTTGCAAATGGGGTCCTTGGCAGACCCTTGAGGACCAACCCAAATACATTCAGATGACCATGGTGCACCTGAAGAAGGGCAGCGTCAGGCTGTGCTGGGCTGAGGTGCAGGGTCCAGGGCGTGGGGCAGGGTTGGTGCCACCCTTCCCAGGGTCAGGGCCCAGGAGAAAGCCTCCACTGGGCCAGCTCCACCCAATGCAGTAGCTCCTCATAAGAGCACAGAGAGCGGGTCCTGGGCTCCCGGCGCTGGCAGCAGTTCAGGCCATCTGTGCTGCTGGGCCAGGCTCTGGTCCTCACCTCAGCCCCTGTCAAGATGTCAGGAGTTCCAGAGGGGTCCCAGGGGCAGACCCCTCCCCCCAACTACAGGAAGTGAGAAAGAAAGTGCCCAGAAGTCTCCTTCCCCGAGGGTCTCCCCTGGCCTGACATCCTCCACTGGCCATAAGAAATGACTCCCCAGCAAGCTCTGTCCACACAGCCTGAGGCAGAGGGGGTCACCTCTGCACGACCACCCTTCAACAAGCTAGCTTCTGAAGACCTAGAACCATGGCAAGATATGCTCTTCTCTCTGTTAAAATAATTTTGATTTTTCTCTTTTAATTGTATTACTATTAAGTGATTAATCAATGGCTCAAATGGGAATCTGATTGATTATAATTCTTAAACAATGTTCTATGACTGTAGACTCCTTAAATGTGACTTGTAATTTAGTGGCTTCCATTTTATTTTATTTGCAAGTAGCATAATCAAAGTCTCTGTTGTTAATAAATCCACTAAAGCAATAAAAAAACAAAACCAGAATTCTGTCTTTCTTCTAAAATAAATTTGATTTTTTTCTCTTTTGGTTTTATTGTTTTTATCTAAGTGATTATACAACATCTCAAATGGAAGCCTGACAGGATTATGATTTTTAGGATACTGTTTTATAAAAGTACATCACATAAATGTGAAACTTGTTGGTAAACGTATCCTGTATTATTTCTAGATAGTATAAGCACACTATTTTTTCTGTCATTGCAGTTTAAAGAGTTTATTGTATTGAAGAAACAGATTTTTGTTTCTCTTAAAGTAATTTTGAGTTTCCTCTCATTTGATTTTGCTGCTGAAGTTAAGTGTTAATACAATTGCTCACACTGAAGCTCTATAGAATTGTAAGCCTTAGGATGGAGATAAATAACTGGAGCTCATTTGGAGGTGAATTTCCGGAGGGCACTGGTTCCTTCCTCTCTGCTCCTGGACAGGATCGGGGGATTTGGCTGTGGTGCTGTCAGGGCCCAGGGCAGGAAATGCGTTCCCAGGAGCAGACTCAGAGCTGAGAGCCGTGGAGGTACTGCAGGAGAGCATGTCTCTTACGCTAATATTCGTCATGCGAGTTAAGGTGCTAAAGGCTTGGAGGGGCCCACAGAGCACAGACCACAGAGGGCGTGTATCTTCCAGTTTGTCCCATTAACCCACATGGCTACCCTCCAGGGCAGCAACTACATCCCCAAAGAAACTGAGGCTCAGTCAAGCCCCAAATCACTCTGCAAGGCGAGTGTAAGACAGATGAGGGTAGATGAAATGAGTTAATGGAAAGCACCTAGCACATGGTGAGCCCTCCCCGTGTGCTGCTATCTTATCGTCACACTCTGATTAATGACATACCTGGCATTGTATCTGGGACATCTGACCTGTGTGTGCAGGTGAAAGCTCATCATTATCTCTCCCAAGAGACAGATGCAAACACCAGTGGGCACAGGGCGAGGAGGGGCTCAGCCAGATGGCAAGAACAGCCTCGGGGAAGAAGGAAACCAAGATTAGAGGGGGGCATTTCAGCCTCACTTTGAGTGGAAACAAGGAGAATGTAACTAACACGTGCAATCCCAATTGACATTGCAAAGAGAGTCCTCATGGACGTTGGCAAAACATTTTGGAGCTTACCTAGAAAAATAAGTGTGAAAGGATAGCCCTGGCAGCATTGGAATGAAAGAATGTTGTGGGGCTTCTCCACAACAATAACAGCTAAGCTCCCTGCCAGTCCAGCTCTGAGGAACCCACTGAACTGTTCAGTGTCACCACTGTTGGGGTCAGATCCAATTCCCCCATTCAGAGTGCGGCGATGCTGGTGCCTCACAATCAGCCCTGAGTGGAGGGCGAAGCTTTACGGAGACCACCCACCGCCCCCTGTGCCTTGGCTCATGGAGTCCACTTTCACAGCCTTTTCAGCATAGGAAGTTCAACTTCCAGGCATGGTGAATGGGTTTCAAGACAGTAAGTCTGGAGTGTTTCTGTCTTTTTCAAAATATATCAAAATGAAAAATAATAATAAT